>JANHMN010000003.1:185254211-185297700 GCA_030674055.1 Rhabdomys pumilio
AGAGAGAGAGAGAGAGAGAGAGAGAGAGAGAGAGAGAGAGAGAGAGAAGTGAGCATGCACCTGCCTTGGCATGAATATAGAAGTCAAGGGACAGCCTGTGGGAGTTGATTTTATCCTTTGTCGTGTAGGCAGTTTCTCAGAGACTGAACTCAGCTCATCAGGACTGATAATAAGTGTCTTTACCTGCTGAGCCATCTCACGGGCCCAAATTGTGACATCTTGGAAACTGAAATCATAGACTGCTGAGGAGTTTTCAGATATTATTGGATGAAAAATTGTTGCTGGACCAGCTAGGGAGAATTTGCATTGTGATGACTGACCTCCATAAGTAACCTTGAAGTCTCCTTCAATACCCGCTTGTGCTTTTCTCTGGCCACCACTTGCAGAAAGACACTCAGAGGGACGTGGGTGTGGCAGTGCACATCTATCATTTCAGCACTTGGGAGATGGAGGCTAAAACGTCAAAAGTTCAAAGCCACCCTCTGCTACATATTGAGATCAAAGCCAGCCTGACCTACATGAGGGTTTGTTGAGGGCAGGGGAAGACAACTCAGAGAGGAGTCTACTAACAAGACTAATAACGTGTATCATGCTTTGTACTTTACTAAGAGGAAGATTTCTGAGTCCAGTAGACATCTGGTGTAATTATTTCAGAGGTTAGGTAGATTATATAGGATGGCCTATGCAACCAGACTCCCTAAATTCTTCATGAATTCATTGGCATTTTGTTTCTTATAATGAGCCCTTTGATAATTCATCCAATTTGGGGCATATAAAATTATATTCATGCTTAAAACAATACAATAATCTAGGTATTATTTCTAATTACTTCTCCCTCAATGAATATTAGAATTAGAATATGTTTAGATCATATTAACATGAATGGAAATAAAAATTTAAAAATACTCTTCGAGGGCTGGAGAGTTGGCTCAGAGGTTATGAGCACTTGTTGCTCCTGCCAAAGACATGGGTTCAATTCCCGGAACCCACACAGTGACTGAAAACCATCTGTAACCCCAGTTGCAAAGGATTCAGCATCTTCTTCTAACTTCCATAGGTACATAACATGTTCCTCGTTCACACATACAGGCAAAACACTGCTTTCAGCTAAAACAAAATAAATTAAAAATAAGTTTAAAATAAAAATACTATCCAGGACCCTAAAGTGACAATAAGCACATCTTTGGAATTATGCAGAGTAGTAAAATCCTTTTAAAGGACAGATGTGGACTCTCCCTGGATCTGCCTTGAGATCCAGGTGCCTTCCCCAAAACATGTCATTTCCCACCACTAAATTCTGAGCTTTCCAGTTTCTATCCTGTGGTAACATGGTTTTACCTGTCTGCTCACTCAGGGTTCCCACGTGACCAGTGCCCATCCACACACTTCAAGTTCTGTCTCTGAGAACCAACTATTTGCCTTTATTCTGGGTCCCATTGCTCTTAGCTGTCCCTCCCTGTGGGAGGAAACGTGACCAGTGAGGTCAAGCTTGTGTATCAGGTTAATTTTGTCCTCTCTCTCTCTCTCTCTCTCTCTCTCTCTCTCTCTCTCTCTCTCTTTCTCTCTCTCTCTTTTTCTCTTTCTCTCTCTCTTCCTTACCAGTCACATGGTGAAAACTTCACTCTAATCTAAACCTTAAAAAAAGAAAGGCATTGTAAATCATTTTTTGAAGCTAGAATCAGTGCCAATGAGGAAAAGGGTTCCATGGAGGCATTTACATGGGTGACTTGAGGACTCGACACTCAGTAACATTTTCCTTTTAATTCCAGAACTACATTCCTATTTACTGAGAATTTGTGGCCTTAAAAGTATTACCAGACATATATACACAACCTCCATATATATATACACACCACTATGTCCACTAAATCCCAAAGCACGAGCAAACACACACACACACACACACATTCATATACATATATTGAATATATGCTAAAGATAATCTCAAGTACTCTCACTCTAATAAGCATTATTATTTATGGAAAAGGTGTTATCCAAATCCTCACTTAAACTGGCTAATGAGTTGGAATCCTTTTCCAAGTTATTAGTTTGGTTTTCTGGTATGTCCTGTCCTATAAACTGCCACATGACATCTATTTACTTTTATCACTAGTGTGAGTTAAAATTAATCTTTTTTGGAGAATTTGGAAGAATTTCATAAAATCACTTGAGGTAGCTCGCAATGCCCTAGAGGGAAGCAGAAGATGAGAGAGTGTTGGGAGACAGTACTGTAGACTGAGGCTGAGAGAGATCCTGGCCGCCCTCTTCCTGGGCTCTCTCTGTCAAGCAGAGAGCTTTCTGCAAAGTGGATCAGTTGCAAATAACAGTTAATCCCAGTTTACCGAAAATAATACTTATTTAATATTTCTCTGAAGGTAACTTTTGTGATGAAGCCTTAATTCGTTTTTCTTTTGGTTTATAGCTCTTAGTTGCATGTTCTTGGTCAGTGAATTATGACTCCTTTGCTGACACTTTAAACCACACCCAAAATCTACTCATGGTTTACTCAAGTGAGTGATCACAAGACACGAGATGAATAACTTACAACAAGATCAGTTCTGCCATTTAAATGCACCAGGGATTAAAAAGCATAAGATAGATGAATGATAGGTGCTTAGGACTCTTTTCTGTTCTTAGCACAATGGTGACTCTTGACATTAATAACTCGGCTTTACTGTGGCAAATCTCATCTTGGATGTTTAAAGTACTTTGGACAGAGTTTGGGAAATAGATCAGTGCTATGTACACACAAGGCCCTGCATTTGATCCCCAACACCACATGAATAGGTATATAAAAAGTGAATAAGTGACTACTGAATAAGTATATACTTCACCTTAAATAAGGTGAACTACTCCCCATACATTTGATTTCAATCCAGGGCATTCCAGGTCCACGGATGATCCTTCTTAGGACGTGATTTGCTTCATCAAGAATTAAAAGTGGGTTAGGACTTAAGTCAGCAAACCTTTTGAAAAGGAAACAAAGGTTATACCAAATTCCAGTTGATAAATTCTCTCCAAGCTCATGAAACAATACCTCTCCTTGAGCCCTGAGGTGAGGAGGCACAGGAAGACTTTCCTATCTGCTTTGGAATATGATAGATTATGCCACCAAATATTAGCTCTCAAAACAGCTCTGACTATGAACACAGACTAGGTCAGCATGGGAGCTGGGCTTGGAAACTGCTAGTCAGTAAGTCATATTCTCAAATTGCTCTGCCCTTTTGATTCTTCCAGCTCTCCAAAGTATCCGCCCCCCAGCACACAACATGTTGGTTAAATACTGGAGAACTACCACAAAACTTGGTGCAGAGGAATGCTCACATGTATACACACACACACACACACACACACACAAACACACACATATATACACACACATATACTCATGTTCACAGTACACGTATGTTCACACAGGGATATGCACACTTGATTGGACCTGCATGCACAGGTGGCTACACATATCTGTATGTGGGCACACATATATGGAGATGCTCAGACATAGTAGTTACTTACTGATAGGCCAGATGATTATCAGTAAGTCATTGTGAAACTGAATCCCTAAAGCTCCTTAGCTACCATTAGGTGTGCTAATACTATTAGGTAGCAGTTCCTAAAATTGGGGCTGGGTCCCTCTGATTCTGAAAACCATTAAGGAAATGTGGCATCTTCAGCACCTACAATAGGCAAGCTCAGTTTACTCATGAACCCTCTTGAACCTGTACAAGATAACAGGCCTTGTCACTCAGGTGCAGTGTCCTTGAGCAGGTGGTTTTCAGTTCTTTTGCATTCAGCAAAGATTACTGGTATTCCCTTAGTTCCCTCAAATAGTCAGCAAGTCTAGCAATTTTGTACCAACAGCCTCAGCAGATGATGACTAAGTACCAAACTTAGTACTAACACCTAGTCCCATCTTTCCTTTTGTGGATGAACATGATTTCTCACTGTCGGTAGCAGCTACGTGAAGCTTAAGGAATGTTGAGACACAGGATGCAGGTGGGAGCAAGATGGGTAATGGGATTGACGACATGACTTTGCAAACTGATTACCTCCTGATGTCAGCTGTTCTCATCTGTACTGAACTCTGTGGGCATCCAGCTAGCAAAGCTGCCTCAAGCCCATGCTTACACCATACATCCCTGTTGCGCCAATAGAAATGTTGCTGTTTTGGATTTCCAGGTTAATCTTCGATTTTGTAAATACTCTCATAATTAGTGTAAGTTAGCATAATTAATTGAGAATTAATTAGCACACTTTGTTGAGAATTGTTTGTTCAGGAATTGTGAGCACTGTGGTGTTATGTATAAATAAGCTTAGAGTGTTGCTCAGACCTGAGGTATCACATCTTAGGTACCCATACTCCTTCCGTACACTAAAACTCTTACCTCTGATTTTCTGAAGAGAGACAAAGATTATTTCGAAGCATGGTTTTATCATTCAAGATTGGATTTTGTTGACTAGATTATTGGACAGTTATCATTGATTAGAAACTTAGCTAAAAATAGTCCCGTTAAACTACATGGAAATAGTAAATACTGTCTTAATTATCTCAAGGACATGAGATTAAAGATGGCTTCTCTTTACTAGGGTATAACTCTGCATCATAATTTCATGTCTGAGACATTGCTAATGTTTAGATTCAGAGTGGAAACAAGTATCTGGGATATGAAACACATTAATTACAACACAGCAAAGTGTTTGCTCCCACATACTCAGAATCTCCAGGTACTGCCAGTCAAGTGTGATCTGCTTAGCTGTTTTCTTTAGCTGGGGTCTGAAAATCATAGATAGTCCACATGTTTCTTTAAAAAGGATGTATTTATCTATTTGGGAGGGAGCATGTGACACGGTGTGAATGCGGAGGTCAGATTTGGTTCTTGCCTTTCATCATGTGCATTCTAGGGATCAAATGGTTGTCTGGTTTGGTGGCAAGTGTCTCCCCCCCACTGAGCCATCTTACCGGCCCTGGTATTTTTCTCTACTTCACTTAAAAATATTAGTGGAGGGGATGTATTTGTATGCACATACTCATGCATTGTGGAGGAGAAGACAGTTTTTGGAATTGTCCCTTTCTCCCCTCTGTAAGACCTATGGCTAGAACTCAGGTTCTCGGGCTACCATGGTGGGAGCTGTCAGTGCTAAGCCATCTCACGACCTTTTATAGGGTTCTTCATGCAACATATCAGCCAACAGACCTGACACCTAAAACTAAAGTTCATTCCCTGTATGATTCACTTGAAAAAGTGAGGGTGATATTGAAAGGAGTGAACCTGAAGTAGGCTTTTCTCTGGGTAGGAAAACGAGATCTTTTTCTGACCTACTCCTAAAAGGTTACATTAGTGTTCTGGCCAATAATGTTGAAAACAGGAACCACACTGGACGGGTTACGAGGAGTAAAATAAGAGTCTTCCAAGTTAGGTTGGCTAGGAGAAAAAGGACGTGGGGGAAAGCCAGAAGAATGTACCCCCTTCCTGTCTACCTTTATAGAAGGAAATAAACTGGAAGGCACTTAAAGCTCAAGTTAAAAAGCAAGCATGGTAGGGTGGGCAAGATGGCTCAGTACTTTAAGATCATGTACTGCTCTTGCAAAAGATCTACGTTCAGTTCCCAGCAACCACACCAGGTGTCTCACAACAGCCTATAGCCACAGCTTCAGAAAAATCTGGCGCCCTCTGCTGCCCTATACACGCACACGCACCAACGCCCCCGCCCCCCTTTTAAAAGTAAGCAAGCAAATATAGGCTCTACTTATCAGGCCTCTAGTGCCTGCCAGATCCATGCACACAAAAGGTAGACAAAGGTGCCAAACCCCAGGAGTCAGAGCTTTGTATCTGTTTTCCAGGTTATCTAGCAGGATGGAGAGCCAAGGAGACACAGCAAGGGAGGAGATGATGACTTAGTGTCATTACAGTTGTTTTTGATGAGAACAAAAGCTAGAGTGTGGGTCCTGAGTATCAATTCCAGCTCCCTCTCATGGGAACCGCAATGTTCTTCCGACCTTTGAATTTCATCATCTGTGAGTTTGGTAATGATAGTACCCAGCAGAATAAAAACAGCTAATGTTTACTAGGTGTTTTCTGTGTCTGTCTTTGTGCTAACCTCCTTGTGTTTGTTACATAAGGAATCCAAGGTGTGGAAAGATTAAGACCCTTGCCTCAAGTTCACCTAAGCCTTGGTTACATGAAAAAACCCACCTTGAATGTGACATGTATAAACGGTACTCAACGCTTACAAGTGACCACTGCGATGATCCCCCCAGAGCCACATCTCAAAGTGTTGAACCAACAAGCAATGTGTCAGGATCAGAGAGAAGCCTAAGTCTGCCATTTACTCTTGGAGCTGGCAACTTTGAGTAGCTAAAGTGACATGAGAATTTTGAACAGTGTTGTGAAAATTATGAAATGAGTCTTCTTTGGCACCCATCTCAGATTTCCATCTTCTGTTCTAATAAATAAAACACTTGGCTTGGGCTTGGAAATATTAGTGCTCTAGTCCCATGCTCAGATAAACTTCATTTATATACTCAGGAATACATCAGTTTTGTGACATCTTAGGTGTTTGCAATTGAAAGCATGTTGTTACTTGAGTCATTTTTTTTTCTCTCAGGAGTAGAAATCATAAATTATTAGGCAGACTGTGTTTCAGAACACTCAGGTAGCACAGAATATGACAGAGGTATCCTGGTTCCCCTCGGCCAAAACATTGTTAGAACTAATCCATATACAAAAGAGAAAACCAGTAATAGTGATTTCTATTTTTAACTTCTTTTTATTTCTTAATTAGAAATAGATCTTAATAATCAACTTAGCAGAAGTGTGCGATAAGAAGAGACACGTTTCATAGCTTAGGATTATTTTAAACAAATAAATTAGAGTTACTACACTTTTGGTGTATATTTATAAAAAGTGTGTGTGTGTGTGTGTGTGTGTGTGTGTGTGTGTGTGTGTATGACACATTTAGTAGTTTAGTAAGTGCTGAACCCCCTAAGCCAACTCCCCAAGCCCAGTGTACTGTTTAGCTATTATTTCTGCTTCAGTGACTGACTGAAGAAATAAAAGCATAAAAACTACCCTTATAAGGTGTCTTGTCTCATGTTTTGGCAAAATTACTATAATTATTCTCTGAATCTCTCCCTAGGTTAACCTTCCATGGATGAGACAGGGTATCCAGGACACAAAGGAGATGATTTTTAAAAATAGAACCTAGCAAGATTATGTGTAAGACTGCAGATGCATAGCTTCTATTGAAGTTAACAGGAGCGGTGCGTTAAAATCCCCCTGTGACATGTTGTGTAGTGTCCCAGGAAGTCTGGAGAAGGTGCTAAAGAATCATCACATCAATCACTTTGATAAACTTGTCACCAGGTAAAATAAAATACATGGATGTTTGCTTCTTTCCCCCTGAAATATAAAGTAATTATGGCTATATAAAAACCTTTTACCATAACTAATTAACTAGAAGCTCCTCATAAACCATGTGTCGACAGCGCCATATGTCTAATTATCTTTTTTCGCCCCGTTGTGATGTTGAATAATGAACAAAACATTACCTGACGAAGTCCTTTATTTTACGATGATGTCTCTAGAGACAAAGGAGACACAAAGGCTTAAATGCCACCTTCAATTACACCTAGGCCTTGGCAGGTTTTCAGCTAGTTTTGATTTGCATGGAAAACACATGAAAGAAAAAGAAAGGGGGGAAGAAGACAAGGGAGGAGGGAAGTATTGAGGAAGGGAGGGAAGGAACAAGATAGGAGGGAAGAAGAAATGAAGGAAGGAAGGGAAAGGGGGATTGATTGGTTCTAAAATTATGATCTGTGAAGGCTGGAAAGGTGACTCAGCAATTAAAACCTCTTGCTGCTCTTGCAGAGGACTTGGGTTTGATCCTAGCACACACATAGCAGCTTATAACTCCAACAGTTTTCTGGCTTCCACAGGCACCAAACACACACACAGTGCACAGAAATAAATGCAGGCAAAACACTCATACACAGAAAAGATGAAATCATGAGATTTGGGTCTGGAGAGGTGGCTCAGTGATTCAGTTCTTTCACAGAGGACCTAGGTTTAATTCTCAGCCACCATACAATAGCTGACAACTATCTACAACTCCAGTGCTAGGAGATCCAACATCCCCTTCTGGCCTCTGTAGGCACTAGGAAGGCAAATGGTACAGTTACATACATGTAGGTAAAGTAACACATAATCTTAAAAATAACAAAATATAATATAGTATCAATTATACTCCATAGCTACTTAAGCAGCACATCACATGACAAAGTTACATGACAAAAATCACATGACAAAGTCTCATATGAAGAAGGTCATGGCGTATCTGTCTACCTCTAGCCTATTTTATTGGACATTATGGCTTGTATTGATCAATTGTCACATCTATCAGTCTATTCTTTCCCTGCTCCCTAATGGACTACTCTAACTTACTCAA
This sequence comes from Rhabdomys pumilio, assembly GCA_030674055.1. Taxonomy (NCBI): domain Eukaryota; kingdom Metazoa; phylum Chordata; class Mammalia; order Rodentia; family Muridae; genus Rhabdomys; species Rhabdomys pumilio. The sequence goes on from JANHMN010000003.1 coordinate 185,262,657, forward strand.
ACCAAATGAGCATGAATTTATGTAACAGAAGTAGGAAAGTAGTTTTGTTATTTGTTTGAGACCTGGTCTCATTATATAGCTCAGGCTGGCTTTCAACAGCTGTTATCATTCTGTATAAGCCTTCTGAGTACTAGGAAAACTAGATTCTGCTGTGTTGTTCATTCATTCATTCATTCACTTCGTGTGTATAAATTTTTTAATCTTTGAAAGGAAGGGCTTCAACCATAACTATAGGCACTTTTGTAAAGACCCAGATATGCTGGGAATAGTGAATATTTTCCACTTTTGCCGATTCCTAAGCCTGTATATATACAAATATATCCATACTTCAGAATTCATGAGTACCATTTCCACAGAATTGGGCGATTAAACACATTTTGTTTCTAACTAGAGCTAACTTTGTATTTAGATACTTTACATAAAAGTTAAAAAGATCCCCCAGAGGGAATAGTTTGGGAGTCCCACAGTACAACTGGGTCCCTCCTACTTCAGGCTTGGGGTTCTTTTCCTGGGGGGGGGTGTCTCTGTTTGATTCAGCACAGTTGATTGGCATGAGCTAGCAGAGCCTCCTAGGCTGGCATCAGTTGGGGTCTTGTGAAAACATGGATCTCCAGTCAGTGGGTCTGAGTCAAAGCAAACAGCTCTGCATTTTTGTCAGGCTTCCCATGATGCTTTCCAATGGCATTCTCTCGAAAACAATTTTTACTTTTCTCCTCACCCACACCTTTGAATTCTGGGAACACCATCTAATAATATTTGATCTTAATCTTGGCACTTGCTCAGTCTCTATCTCCCCACCGTGGATAACTATTTCTTCTGTCAGTTTACTTAACAAGTAGATGCTAAGCACCATAGAATCTTCCTGGCCCAGCAGGTGACCCAGCATAGGTCATATGCTAAGTTTTGTTGATTTACTTCAGTTTAATTAGATCGAAACACTGTTTTCTTTATACTATACACTGGGAATACATTTCTTTCCAATGAAATACACCAAACTAGACTTTCAAAAGCTTTGAAAGAGATTTGTGTGTGAGCTGTGACTCTTAAACATGCTATCTAGTTCTAGAGCGAAATACCAGACCTGTTTCCCAATCCCTCTAAAGAACTCTCAACTCTTTCTCCTGCACCGTGTCTTTTCTCTGCCATGTTTTCCACCATGATGACAATAGTCTAAACTTAAGCCATTCCCAGTTAAATGTTTTCCTTTTTACGAGTTGCTATGGTCATGGAGTCTTTTAACAGCGATAAAACCCTACCTAAGGCACCTTGTTAAAATAAAGATAAACTTCTTAATAAATAAAATGTATGACGAACCCTACTTACTTAAAAAATACCTTTTAGGCAAATGTGCTTCATTTACACACTTTCTTTTTCCAGTGTAAAGAAAAGAACTAAGTCAGTAGAGTGTTTTCTTAGAATGCACAAGGCCCTGGGTTTGTTCCTCAGAACAAACTGGGTGTGGTGGTACAGACCTGTGAGGCCATCCTTGGTTTTATAACAAATTTGAGATCAACTTGGGCTATATGCTATGCTGTCTTTAAAAAAGGGGAGAAGGAAAAATCATGATAATTTGCTCATTTCTCATATCATTGTGCTCCTTGTGATATCTCACAACCTCCCCATCCCATCCTAAACATACCTGAGATCTCTTTCTCACTGACCCAGTCTAAGGAAACTTGACTCTTTTTAGACATGGTGATTAATGTTGAAGCCATTTGGCACAAATTAGATGATATTCTGTGTTCCATAGTTTTCTTTATTCTTGCAGCCTGCTGTTTACATGTTCTATTGTTAGTCCACTTTTGACATATTCTTGCCTTATCAAAAGATGTTAAATTAAAATTATTAAAATTTGCTAAAGAAATCCATGACCTATGCTTATATGATCCCGTGTGTCTGGCATCTGTTCTCACAGTCAACAATTAATTCTTGAGAACCATAATAGCAGAGTGATTGATTAATGACCCAAATAAGGTAAAAATATATGTACATAATTGAATTTAATACCCTAATATTTCACAATCTAGGTCCTTCTGCACATAACATCTTTTGTGACATTCTTCTGAAGCAGATGGGGGAAAGTAATATGTCACACACAGTACCTAATTAGTAAATTCACTTTGACAGTGTTTCAAGTCAGCATGTGAAAAACAAAGATATTAGGTGGGATAATATAAAATTTTAATTGTGACACGTCAAACAGAGTCGTTAGAACAGCATCATAAAAGTACCAGAGTGGAGCAGCGATCTGAAAACTAAAGCACGGCTGGATCGATTTATGACTGATTTGACCGAATCAACAGCCCAGAAAAGAAAGCTAGCTCTTAAATTTGGACTGAAAGCTTGACAGAGAGAGTAAGACAGCCTGACCTCCACGCTTAACACATTCCATAAGTAGACAGCAAACATTAAAAATGCCCCGTAGCTCAATGTCTTCAGCCAAAAAGAACTAATCCAATTGAGCGAGACCAAAGGAAACGACTGGGTATGTATGGTCTCAGGATGTCTCTGAGGTATTCAAACCTGAGTCAATTTAAGGACTTGTAAGTTAATAACTAGGACTTTACACATAATCCCGTACTTTACAGGTAGCCAGTGACGGTTTTATACAACCAGGGTAATGTGATTTTCATGCTCAGTGTCAGTCAAAATGTCAGTAACTGAGTTCAAGACCAAGAGAAGTTCCTGGTTCAGTCTGTTAGAGTTCCCTAAAGGACGGGCAGGCAGGTGTAGCCTGCATGTTAGTTAGGAAGACATATGTACACACGTCGAGAAAGACCAGGAGCAGAAGAGGGATGGCGAGGAGAGAAGGATTCTGGGCAACATTTAAAGGTGTGTCTGGCAAATAATTAAAAGGGGGGACTTAAAAGATGCATCGGGCAAAAGGTCAAATGCAAATTCACAGCAGAAATCTTAAGAGCGAGCAGCCTTCAAAGCTGTAGTTCTGGGCAATTTTCAGATTTGCCGTAATAGTGAGAAGCCAGAAGCAGTAAGGACTTTTTTTCTTAGTGTGATCCTTCATCAGCTGTTAATAGCCAGACAGAGAATATCCAGAGGTTAGGTAGGTAGGAGGTGAGTTTCAGTTCCATGGGGCAAAAAAGAATGGTTTTAAACATACACACACACACACACACACACACACACACACACACACACACACCACACAACTTACTTTACAGATGCATGTGTGCATATAGTTTTTGAGATGGGATCCTGCTATGTAACCCAGGATAGCCTTAAGCTCATGATCTTCCTGCTTCAGTCTCTTTGAGTACTGGAACTACCCAAATACACTACACCACCCTCCACTGAGATGGATAGTGCAAATTCACTGATTGGTTTTATTTTAAAAAGGAGATTGAGCCAAGAATTGTGTGAGAGTGAAGATGTATGTTCTGATTTCCCAGTGGAAATAGTAATGCCAGACAATAAGATCATTACAGATTTTTCACTGATTTATGCTGAGAAAATCAAAATGGGAAAGCCACCCAAATACTTTCTAATAAAGCCACCTTTAATACGTTCTAACACTGCACTAGGTGCTGGGCACACATTGTTTTCTCTCATTTTAATATTGCAATGCGGTAGTAATGGCAAACAGAACTAGCAAACGGTTACTCAGAGGACTACGTAATGCTAACTCCTGATCTCCTGACATCGTGTGCAAACCACTTGCACCAACCTCCTGGGTTCTAGTTGGAAAGGCAGAATCTCAGGCTTGGCCTTCCTGCTCAGTAGTCAACAGCCATTCCAAGTGACCCTTACAAGTGCCATCCCTGCTGTGAAAATGAGTGGTGATGAGGAGCCTCTCAGCAAGGAAGTCCACTCATAGAGGATCCTTGGGGTAGCACTAGGCAGCCAGATGAGGTAATGCGATCCTTTCTGGATGGCTCTTGCACAAGTACAGAGGAAGAATCACTCCATGGAAACATATTGGGCAACAGCTATGCATTACAAGATAGTTGTCAAGATAGAAGTTTCTCTAACAAAGTTATCTAGATTTTGTTTTGGAATCCCATCTTTATGATCTGAGCAACCTAACTTCAGATCCCCCAGTTTCAGGGTTTGTAAAATGGAACTGTGCTAAGGTGTATAGGAAGAGCCCAGGGGTTGCCAGCCCCCAATATTTCACATTTTGGGGGTATAGAGGTTGTATATAGTATGGACAAGGCTTGTACAACACACTCTCATTCCATCAAGGAACTTAGTTTTGAAAGGGAAGCAGTCATTCCTAGGTTTAATGGTAGCAAATGCTGTATTTGAAGAGCAACGGACTCTGGAAGTAAAATAAGCTTGCTACCTGAGAGAATGAGGGAATATCTCCGAGGAAACAGGACACTTTCTTCTCTTGTGGTCTAAGCTTGATAGGGAGACTTTCATGGCAGAGACCAGCATTAAAAATTCTAACAAGGAACTACACACTGCAGTGGCTGAGTGAGGGTACTGAGTACAGAGGCAAAGTCCTGGCCTGTGGAAAAGATTGACAACTGAGAACTCCTCCTACTCAACAAACCCTAGATAACACCACAGAATCAAAAATATTCTAATCACAGGCATGTTTGCTGCATCCTCAGAACCCACATAAAATAGCCAGACATGGTGGTATCTGCTTGTAATCCTAATATTGGGGAGGCAGAGATAGGTGGACTCCTGAGGCTCACTGGCCAGCCAGCTTGGCCTATGTGGTGAACTCGAGGACAGTAAGAGACCCTGTCTTAAAAACAAGGTTGGAGCTAGAGAGATGCCTCTTCTGTAAGTTGCCTTAGTCAAGGCATATTATCATAGCAACAGAAAAGAAAACTAACAAACAGGTCTGATTACTTTAGTTTTGAAATCACAGATACAGCAACTTTGTGTTAAAGTATCTTCCCCTAATCATCCATTAAAATGCCCTGTGTTGATGCTGGTGCTACATATGGGGCTTCTTCTTTTCTGAGGTGCATGTAGAATTAGTTCATGACAGCACTAACCCCAATTTTAGTAGTATTAGACCATACCACGAATGTATGCTGAGCAACCTCTACCATGCTAGACAGTGCAGATGGAGCAGTAGGCAGGACTTGATATATGTGGTCACAATTTTCAGGTACCTCAAGACTATGGACCAAATATCCAGCTGTTGGAGCCCTCACTACTTTCCCAAGTACTAGTACTGTTTAAACATCGATTTACTTTTTTAAATTTTTATTTATTTTTTATTATCTTTAATCATTTTTTTGTTTTTGTTTTTTTGTTTGTTTTTGTTTTTATTTTTTTGTTGTTGTTGTTTTTGTTTTTTTACAGTCTAATCGTTAACCCCTTCCTGGTCCACGCCGAGACAGTTTCCTGTAGCAGGAGGTATTTGAAAAAGCAGGGCAGACCTGCTAGCTCCAGGCCAGCCTGGTGAGCCAGCCCGGCACCCACACAATGTTGGTGTGGCTGTTGCCTCTGCCGGTCAGCTCTGTGGAGTCCGTGGCTCTAAACATGTCTCAAGGGCCAGCTCTGCCACCTCTGTGCGATAGATGATGTAACAATTCCTAGTACCAGGTAGAAATAAGACTATTAATGCTTAAGATTATCCAAAGAATGTATATATTAGCAAATACTCAATACACAAGATGCCCACACAATTAGAATTGTAACCCCAATTGCCTAACCTTGAATGAATAACTACCTTAGACTACTAGAGCCATGTGGACATTCACGGCCATCTTCTCTCCTCTCTCCTCTTTTCTCCCTCCTCCCAACTCCCAGCTCTGCCTACCTCTTCTACTGTCCAATTGCAGAGCTCCACTGAAATACAATGGGCAGCAGAAATCCTGCACAGTTCCTCATCCTATTCCTCTTCCCCCACCTGTCTCCAAGAGGATGTCCCACCACACACCCCACCCCACCAGGCCTCTTCACTATCTGGGGTCTCAAGTCTCCCAAGGGTTACGTACATCTTCTCTCACTGAGGCCAGACCAGGCAGTCCTCTGCTGCATATGTCAGAACCTTGGATTAACTAGTGTATCCTGCCTGGTTGGTGGCTCAGTGTCTGAGAGATCTAAGAGGTCCAGGTTAGTTGAGATTCCTGGTCTTCCTGGGGTTGCCCTACTCAACTTCTTCCAGCCTTTCTCTAAGTCAACCACAGGGGTACTCAACTTCAGTCCATTGGTTGGGTATAAGTATCTGTCTGAATCAGCTGCTTGCTGGGCCTCTCGGAGGACAGCCGTGCTAAGCTCCTGTCTACTGATTCACTTTTTAAATGCTCTATAAGAACTAGCCCTGCCCCTTCACTGGCTGAAGAACTCCAGAGAGTGGATCCTGAACTTCACTTGGGCAACCCAAGGGAGCTGGCCCTGGTGATGAAGGCATGGGTGAACCAGCCCCAAGGTTGTGAGAGCAGTAGAGCTGGCCCAGACCCTCACAGGGCTGCAGCACGTGGGAGAGTGGGCCAGGCATGTTGACTGGGTAACATAGTAAAGCCGGCTCTGGAGGTGTGGGTGCAAGTAAGCCTGTCCCTAAGGCAAGAGAGCAGGAAAACTGACCCTGCTTCCTTCTGATGGTGGCCTAGCCAGAGCAGTGCTGGAGAGCTTTCCTTGGTGGTGCAGATAAGAGAGAGCCAGAGGAATGACCAGCTCGGCTGCCACCAAGGCCCAGATCCAGGGATTTGAATTGGTCCAAGCAAAATCTGCATCACCTGCAAATCACAGGTACATGGGAAAGGGCCATTCTTGCCGATAGAATACTGCAGGATCGACCTCCACAAGACAGGGAAACAACAAGAGAAGTAGAAGGAATCCTGGTGAAGATACAATATTGATGATGTCTCAGAAGCCAGAGTCCTTGAACCAAACCAATGACTCATCGCAATGGACATTTGCAAGTGAAGATGTGTGGACAGAAGGATGTACTGTGGGACACACTGGGACACACTACAGCTTCCATGATATGTTTTCTATACTTTTTGTTTGTGTGTTTTTTTATTTTGGGGGATGAGGCTGCAAGGGTGAGAGATGGACATGAGGGGACGGGAAGATGAGCAGGATTAGAGTAAATGATGTGAAACTCACAAAGAGTCAAAAAAAAAAGTAAAATAAAATTTAAATGATACTGTCTTGGGTATCAGTTGTCTTGGGCAAAGCACCCGCAGAATGGATAACATACATTTTAAAATAACCTTCACATATAATTTTTTTTCAAAAATGAAATATCTGAGAATAGTTTTTAAAACTGTTGTGTTGTTTGAATGACAAATGAACCTGGCAGAAACATGGAGGCGCAGTGGGATGAGTTTCTTTGAGACTGATGGCTAAACGTGAATCAATCTGATTGGAAAAAGTCCTATGGGGTATAAAGTTCTACTCCCATATAGCATTTGATAGTAATGAGAATTGTGTTTCTTCCACTGCAGATAATTAGAAAATAAAAGATTTCTTTCTTTCTTTCTTTTTTAAATAAAGCTTCATGAAAAACAGATAAAGACATGGGGGCTGAAGTGGTTAAGAGCACTGGCTGCTCTTCCTGAGGATCCAAGTTCTGTTCCCAGCATCCACACGTCAGCTCACATCTGTAACTGCAGATTCAGGAAGAATCTCCTGGCCTCTGTGGATACCAGGCACACACACAATGCACAAACATAAATACAGGCAAAACACCTGTACATAAAAATTTAAAGCATAAATAAATAAATAAATAAATAAATAAATAAATAAATAAACAAATAAATACAAACCTAGGGATTGTAGTGCATGCCTGGAATCCCAGTGTGTGAGAGACACTGGCTGGAGAATAAATGTGAGTTCAAGAGAAGCCTAGTCTACATAAAGAGGACTATGCCAGCCAGGATGACAAAGAAGGACCATGTCTCAATAAGAAAGAGAAAAGAAAGAAAGAGGAGGGTAAGCAGGGGTAGAGGATGGGAGGAGGTAGGGAGGAAGAAAGACTGGTATTTGCATGTCTGTTATTTTGCTAGATAACGGTGATGAATGTGTCAGAAATGTCTGTCTTTTGTGCTTAGTTTTTAGAAAATACTTTCTTTTGCTCCAATATACTTAAAGTCCTAAGGGATGGCAATTGGCATAAATATGCAAAATTCTCATCGAATCAATATATTTGCCTTGCTTTTTTTCTTATTAAAGTCTAAAATTCTAGCAAGTTCTCTAAAACTCTATCACTTGTGTCTCTTGGGAAGAAATGTGAGAATCATACAGTGTCTCAGTCGTCTTTGTATCTCGAGATGGCTCTGTTGGTGCTTTGTGGCTGCGAGAGAGGAGTTGTCAGCTTAATTTTGGAGCAGTAGCAGCAATGGAAGACTAGAACTTGTCTCCTGGCTACAGATATGCAGAAACAGTGTTGGAAGCCTGACACAGCTGGGAAAAAGCAGAACTCTCTACCCTGTCTGCTCCATCTGCCCCCACCCTTCTCTATAGGAAGCACATGCACCCATGAAGCATGCTGTTCACTTAGCTCTGTTGATAGCACTGTTTCTAAGTAACAGCAACAGCAAAATTGGGTTACTTGGTATAAAGCTAGTAGAATTTTGAACTTTGTGACTAAGAATATAAGACAATACAACAGTAGACATTAATGCTAATCACTTCTGATCTAACTTTGAGTAGAAGCCTTTAAAAGAAGTTGCATATACATCATATATATACATATAGACATAGATATATATCCTAGCCCCTTTTTGTCATCAGAAAAGTGAATTCATCTGTAGAGCAGCTGTATTCTCAAGCATTTAGTGTCCAAGAACCAACTACCATGAGCATGATTTTGTTGGAAGCATAATATTGTTGGAAGCATATTCTCTGTAAGATGTGGACATGTGCGTTACGAGACTTCATGGGAAGTCTCCTTCAAATGCCTGTTCTTTGCCGGCTGCACCCACCCTCCAGCTCTCATTAAGTACCACTCCTCTTCCCTGTCACTAAATTTAGATTTCCCTATTACTTTCATGTCAAATAACCCCCATTCCTGGTCTAGCATTAAGTTTTAACTATTGCACTAACCAGTCGCTAGCTCTTCCCTCACACCACTCACCCACTAAAGAGGTTCCATGAAACACCACTTTTGTCTTATTGAAACAAAAATAAAAGTAAAATCTAAAGTGAAAATAGCTCTGAAACTCTGTGGACCCAACAATGTGTAGACTATAAAAGACCCCCACCTTACTGGTCAAAAGCTCATTCTTGTAAGGTCATCAGCTCTAGGGTAAAGCTAGGTCTATTGCATTGCTAAATGGACATGTGGTCAGACTGCCTTCTAAATATTGATGTTTATACCCATAGATCTTTGCTGCTCTCGACCTCAGCCAAAGATTTTCTGCAGTGGTCAGTCACTAACACAGACTAATAACTTGTCAATGCTGATAATATGTGACTATTGATTGTTTATCCTACATGAAATATCTAGATATCACACATGCACTCATGTGTGTGCATACACACGCATGCACACACATCTCAAGGGACACTGTAGAAGTGGGATTGGAAAGAATATAAGAGCTGGGAGATGTAAAGGGGTGTTGTGGAAAAACTGTCTTCTAGACTTGACACAGCCATGGTATCCATTAGCTCCCTGCAGCCATGGTTACCTGCACAAGAGCAAGAAAACAAGATCAACCAATATTCTAGCAGGCAGCACTAATTGGACACAGTGGGTTATGAGGGTGAGAGAGAGAATGAGAAAGAGAGAAACAGACAGACAGAGACAGAGAGAGGGGGAGAGACAGACAGAGATCGATATAGAGAGACAGAGAGGGAGAGAGAGACAGAGAGATACAGAGAGACAGGGAGACAGAGAAAGACAGAGAGACAGAGAGAGACAGAGAATAGAGGGATTGCTCAAGGTACCTGGGGAAGTGTAAGGTGAAGTTGAGCTAGATATGATCAAGAAAGTGTCTGTGTGAATGAAACTGTATTGTTTGCCTATTAAAGCTCAGCTAGAATTCCATCTCTACCAGATTCTTAATTAGCATGCTCTCTAATGTCCCTAATTCATCTATAGATGCCTTATTTCTCTCTCTCTCTCCCTCTCTCTCTCTCTCTCTCTCTCTCTCTCTCTCTCTCTCTCTCTCTCTGTGTGTGTGTGTGTGTGTGTGTGTGTGTTATAGCCCAGGCTGGCATGAACTTTGTAATCCTCTGTCTCAGCCTCCTGTGGCTTACAGGAATGCTGCATCTCTGCCTGATTGCTTTCACTGTTCAAGTAAATTTTTGTCTAAAGTATGAGAGGCCCAACTTTACCATTTCATATATAAAACTTCAATTATCCCACACCTATTTCTGTAGGCACTGTTCTTTCATTACCATTTAATGGTGCTGAATTATTTTTGAGCCAACCGGCTATGAGAGCTTGGAATTATTGGCTTTAAAACCTCAATGCCTGCCCCTAGTGATCCACTTCCTCCGACAAGGCAATACCTGAAACACCTCAGCTCAGACTGGAGACTTATGTGTTACGGAGTACAATACATATCATTATGAAGTTTTCTGGTCTTATAGACTATAGAAAACAAAGATCTCCAATATATTCCTAACATGACTCCTCAACACATACCTAAGCAGTACATCTTTGGACTGTACAAATGCTAGGGTATTTGATTTAAGAAGTCGCTTTTCATGTTGTTTACTTGAGTTTCACTAAATATCATTCAAATAAATTTTGGCTTGGGATTGCAATTTCTAAAATGTCCCTTAACATACCCTTGCTGTTTTGGAGTAAATATTTATGTAAAGTGGCTCAGCATTGATAATTATCAAGTGAAAACATTAATCAACTCTGAACCATGTTGAAATTTCTCTATGCCCTGTGTTTGGATATATAACCTCTAGTAACTTTATGTAAAGTAAACACGCACATTTCTCGTTAGGATGCAAATCATAAAACAATATTTAATAGATAGTAAAGTTACATGTATATCAAAGAATAACTTTAAATTAACTTCTCTAGGATTTGTTATTGATAAAAGTATAATTTTTATACCTATTTTACATACCCAAATAGCTGGAGACACATTTTAAAGATAAAAAAGAAGACACTAATTTGGGAGAGGATAGAAGTGGATTAGAAGGAGTTAGGGGGAAAGTAGGGGTAAGTACAACCAATGTACATTGTATACATGCATGAGTGTCTCAAGAAACTAATAAAATTATTATATTTTAAATTCTTACCTGATTAAAAAAAATAGTCACAAGTAGCAAGTTTAAGCCTTGCTTGAGGAGCCATGTGCCCTTCTACTGTAGTACAGGAGCAGAAACCACAATCTGACCCCAGATGTGTCCCTGTTACTAGGATGCTATTGGTTGTAGAACCAAGTTAGTCTTGGCAGGGTCTGAATGAAGCGTGGAAGGGTCTCTCCTAGATCTCTGAGCACCAGAGACAGTAGGATACATCTGGGGGAACATGTGTCCTCAAAGAGCCACACCCAAAGCCAAGTGTAAACCCAAGAGCTTTCTTTTGCTTCTAACTCCAACTCCTTGGCAACTCACTTCTCTTCCCAGTGGGGTGTGCTGACTCTGCATCCTCCCCCTGGTCCCTTGGAACTCTTCCTAAGAATCTCTGCTGAGGATGCTCCGGATACACTGAGCTGGGATTTGGATTTCATTATCTCATTCCTAGCTTGATCTTCAAGAAAAGCAAGAAATAGACTCTGCCCTAAAAGCAAAATGAAAACAATAGGATTTTGGGCAGAGTCTGAGAGAAGCCACACCAGCTTTCCAGTAATAAGTAAGTGGGCTCTGACCTGTTTTTTATACATTGACAGCATGCCCATATGTATACTGATATACAAGTGAGAAACACATCCAGTTTTGAAGCCAACTGTCCACCACAAAGTTGTGCATACCAACTGTTTTTAAGTACTTTTCTCTGATTGCTGGGAATTATTTATGACCTAAGTATTTAGAGTTATTAGATTCAACTTTTAAAGTTTCTTCATTAGCCATTCACAAAACTAAAGCAAACTACTTTGTTATGTGACTAAATCTATTAAGATTTTTATAAAAGTTTGTTCATGTCCAATAAAAAACATACTGTAGTGTAAAATAATTATTTAATCATTTTCAAATCTTGACATACATTCACATTTTTTATTCTTCTCTCATGTTACATACCAACTGCAGATTCCCCTCCCCTACCCCCAGTCTCTCCACCCACACCACCTCTCTTCCCTTGGACCACCCCCCCTCAACCTTCAGAAAACAGCAGGCCTCCCAGGGACAACAACCAAACGTGGTATAAAGATGATATAAAAATCTCAGGCACATACCATCACATCACGGCTAAATGAGGCAATCCAGTAGGAAGAGAAGGGTCCCATAAACAAGCAAAAGAGTCAGAGACAGCCCCTGCTCCCAATGTTAGGAATCACACAAGAACACCAACTCACACAGCCATAACATATATGCAGAGAACCTTCATATTTAATGAGGGTTTATTTATATTATCTATAGATTCAATAGGTTCTGGAGCCATCTGTAGAATGTAGGATTGTTAGGAAAGAAAGAAGTGTTGGTTCCATTCTGCTTCTCTATTCCTGTTAAAGTATTGATTATAGTCACAACTGGGAGAATGGCTCAGTCAGCAAAGTGCTTGCCTTGAATGCATGAGGGCTTAAATTCAATCCTCAAAACCCACATTTTGAAAATGTCAGGTGTATCTACAGAGAAAGCTCAGCAACTTAGTGTGGTTTCTGTTCTTCCAGAACACCTGGGTTTGGTTCCCAGCAGTCACTTCACGACTCAAAACTGCCTATAACTCTAACTCAAGGGTATCTGACATCTTTTTTCTGGATTCTGTCAGACTTGCACATATGTGGAGAGAGTCAGAGAAAGAGAGCGGAAGAGAGAGAGAGACAGAGAGACAGAGACAGAATAAGTATTTTTTCAATATAGATTAAAAAGGTGAACAATGAAGATTTTAAAGAACATGTAGTCACATGCCTTCGCAATCTTAGCACTGAGGAAGCAGAGGAATGTGAAGCATTGTCCAGCCTGCTTAACCCATTAGGCAGGTTCCAAGCCAGTAAGAGACCTTGTCTCAAGACAAAAACAAACAAAACAAAACACACAGTGGTGGAGCCTGCAGAACAACAGCCAAATTTGTCTTCTGGCCTCCACATACACACATGCACTCATATCCATGCAAACACAGACACACAGACACACAGACACACACACACACACACACACACACACACACACACACACACTTTTAAAAAAGCACATAAACATTATACGACACAGCGTCACTCTAGAACCATGGGAATCCAAGGTTTCAAAAGGGTAACAAAGGGGAATTCTGTACATGACAAACAATCTTGTTTATAAAAGTCCCAGTCTATTTTCACATCTTCAGCAATCTATCATGTGTCTACAAAAATTATAGTGCATGCTATATGGCCAATTTAGAACGTAACTGTACTAGTTAGTGTCTGTTTAGAAATGTTTACTCTCAGAAATCTGTTAATCCTAATATGATGCAAGCTCCTAAATTTCTTATTTATTCAGTTTTCTTCGGGTTCAATTTATGAAAGTCTTGTGGTTTTTATTATACAAGTCAGTCCTGTAATCTTTTCAGTTTTAGAAATATATAGAATTGTAGTTTCAGCAAAGTGTGTTCCCCAGCCACAGATTAAGCTAAAATCTGTACTTTAGTAGCCATAATGTAAAGGACATTTATGATCTTTAGTACACAGGAATTCTGTCCTCGCCATTTATACACTGTCACATGCCGTTGTGGGTCATGACAACTACAATATGTCTTCTTCTCAACTCTGAAGCACTAATCATATTTTAAAGGTGCCCCACTACACATATATTAAGGGGCATGCCTCAGATACTCTGTACTTACAAAATTCCAGAAGTGCAGAGGGGATTGGCAGGAGTTCAGTACTCTGTCAACATCCTTTGTCCCCCTTCTCTTCCATCTTTAGCTACACAGAGTCTCTTCTGCTGGACAAACAGCTCTGATCCCAGATGAACACACTGCCTTCAGAGCCACACTGAGATGATGAATGAGTAGACCCTTTGGCCTTAAGTAGTTGACTCAGAAATATTACAGTGAATTAAACAGCACTTTCCACTTTGCCATGTGTGTCCACTCTTGGCCCTCTGCATGTATGTATAATTTATTTACTATATGTATAATATGTATAATTTATTATCTATATTGTTGCTGATGTTTCCAGATAGAAGTTCAGAGGACACTTCCTTTGCTGGACTTCTTGCTTTCAGCAGTAGCCAGATGGGGTATGGCTTTATTAAAATTACAAAGGCCAGCAAGGCGCCATCCAAAGTCTCTGTTGTCCTTCCCCACGATAAGCATGATGTGTAATCAGATCTAATAAAGCCCCTGGCCCTTGCTGGTGATGATTTCCTGGACTTTCTTAGCAGATGATAGGTATCCATAGTTTCGCTTTTAGTCAATTGCATTTATATGTCTGGAGCAAGAAAGGGGACGTTTTAAACCTATTTAACCAGGTCTTGAGTTTGGGGTCAGAGATATATGGTAACTCCCACACCAGTCTGCAAACATATGGTGTCCCAGATGGGAGTAATAACAACTCTTCTCTTATTTTCAAAACTGCATTATAGAAGATGTCTGCTGGCTTCCTCCTCAGTGAGTTTAATTCACACCAATATTTTAAGGAAGATTAGAAAAGGGGAGAGGAGAAAAAAAAACCATCTCTGACAGCACAGAAAGTCCAGTTTTCATGTGTCCCTTGTACAAAAGATTCAGAGGTAATTATAGCGTGCAACAGATCCTGTAGACTTATTTTATGATTCAAATCACGTCTGTATCATGACCTGTGCTGAAGAGCAATATGCACCTACAAAAATGCATATTTCAGCCCAAATTCAGAGTGTGTTTCTCCTCTAAAGTAAGCTTCACTACTGACTCTTTTCTTTTAATCCAGCTGCAAATCAGTCCCATAGTTTTCCATGTTTCCATTTACCCTCACTTGGAATATTGGCTTTAAGAGAATTGCCATATCTTCACCACCAGCAGCAACTGAACGAAGGAGCTACGGTGACACCCATGACTTTATACCATTTGCTTTGCCTCTGAGATGGTTTTCACCACATTGACCAATTTTGCTGGGGTTGTTTTGGCCTCTGAGAAGTAGCAAAAAATTCAGAGACTCAGCTCCTACCTGAAAGGAGCCCTTGAGAGACTGGCCACATAACCACAGACCCAAAGCAGACAGGTGTAGAGCCATGCTGCTGCTGTCTCCAACTGAAGAGGGGAAGAGAAGCACCACCCTAACTAACACAGGTCTGAGTACTACACTCCTCAGGAACAGGCTACTAGAAGCAAGAGGTGAGGTGGTTCAGTGGGTAAAGTGCTGTCAAGTTGGTTGACTTGAGTTTGATCTTTGGGACTCACTGGGTAGAAGGAGAGAATCAACTTCAGAGAGTTGTCGTCTGACTACCATGTGCATGCCATAGCACATACATGTGAACACACCTACACATATATACATCATAAGGGATAGGATAGGATAGGATAGGATAGGATAGGATAGGATAGGATAGGATAGGATAGGATAGGTTAGGGTAAGACCAGACCAGACCAGACCAGACCAGACCAGACCAGACCAGACCAGACCAGACCAGACCAGACCAGACCAGACCAGAAGCAAAAAAGAACTGTGAGGGCTAGGCAGCTTTTGTTCAGTTCTGGGTATTGAACCAAGGCTTCATGCATGCTAAGCAAGAGTTCTACCACCAAGCTCTAGGTCCAGCCAGGACCAGATATTTTGTCTCTTGTTGACATACAGCCTGAGAAGTTCTGAGGAAGAGTGCCTGGCATATAGTGGGCTCCTCATAAATATTCACAAAACAAATGAATAAATAGTGCCCAGTCCTAATCACGATCCTAAGTCAGTTGAGCACCAAATGATTTTGCCATTTAATAGACACACAGAGAGAGAGAGAGAGAGAGAGACATACACACAAACAGATGAACACTGGTACACACAGACACACACACACACACACACACAGAGAGAGAGAGAGAGAGAGAGACATAGTCACCCTGGCACACACAGACAAACACAGACACACATACACAGACACACAAACACACAGATACACACACACCAGTCAGTGATATCAGCTCAAGCTAGTGAAAAGAGCACCTGGGCCAGGCTGGAGAGGTGGTTCAGCCAGTAAAGTGCTTGCCATACAAGCATAAATACTGGGGTCAATCCCCAGAACCCACTTAATTTTTTTAAAGGTTGCTATTATTATATTATTAGTGTTGTGTGTATATGTATGTGTGTTTGCATGCTATGTTGGGGCATACTTGTCATGGCATATGTGCAGTGTTCAGAGGGCAACTTTGTGGAGTCTCTCTACCTTTTACATGGGCTTTGGAAATGGAAGTCAAGTCACAAGGTTTGTGGAGCAAGCACTTTTACCCACTGAATTATGCACTGGCCCTGGAAACCCACTTTAAAAAGCTAGGCATGTGACATGCACTTGTATCCCAAGACTGGGGAGGTGGAGACAGGCAGATCACTGGTGCTTGAAGTCCAGGGTTTGTGTGAGAGACACTGTCTAAAAATCAATGGATAGAACTAGAGAGATTGCTTACTGGTTTAGGACAATTGTTTCTGTTGCAGAGGACCTGGGCTCAGTTCCCAGCATCCAGATGGGGGCTTACAACACCTGTAACTCAAGTTCTATTTGATCTGACACCTTCTTCTGACTTCCACAAGCACTAGGCACACACATGGTGCAGAATTCTAGACGCAGAGAAAACACTCATACACTTAATATAAGAAACAAAATAAAACTAAAAGTATTTTTAAGTGGATGGTGTCTAGACAACAACAATCACTCTCGGGCTTATATATGCATGTGTATGTGTGTGTGCATCTGCGTGCATGCACACGCGTGCGCGCGCACACACACACACACACACACACACATACACACACACAATACTTAATTGCTTCTTTATAATGCCTTAGTAGAGGAACTTAAGGACTGAATTTCCAGGAACAAATAGCTTGGAGCATTAGCTTTCCCTTCTATAAACTGAAATAACCTTGGATCTATCTATTTCACAGGGCTTTCTCATACAAAATTAGATCATGGACAGCAAACACTGCATGATAGTAGGGATATTATCATATCAGCAGATGGCTTTTACAATTTGGCCCATTAATAAAGTTTAGGCAATAAAGTTTAGGCAGGGATGTTCTCTGGTGATGATGCCAGACTTCTGCCTGGGGACATGCTGGGAGCTAACTTACTGGATGCTTGTGAGTGGGTACCAGTTGTCCATGAGCCAGGGGTCACAGAGATGTGCAAAGTGGGGTAGAAGAACATAGGGAAGCAGTTAAGAAGAAAGCAGGCCAAGCCGAGGCTCAAGCTAAGTATCTCACACAAGTCCCACAGGCTGCACTTCCTATAACCACTTCTTGTAGAAGATTCTAGTGCAACTTAGAGAATTCTGGGTGGACATGATTATCGCTATCTAAAGAAGTCCAAGGCTCTGGTGGATAAATCCACTTCCAGCCACAGGCATCTGAAAACATGTAGTTTTAAGGAAAAGAGCCGACATGTCCTAGGAAGGCTGGGATAGGCTTCTGGCAAGTGCCAAAGATGCACTGGGGAGGAGAGGGCAGAGACAGAAATGACAGATGGGTAGGCTTGTCCACACTATAGAAAGAGACCACAGGACTTAATGGGCCTGTGTTCTCTAGACATCATTTATAAAAACCCACTAGATCCTCAGGGAGGTACCTAATAGACAGGCTCCAACCACCCAACCTTGCCTCTCCTGTACATCTCAGGTGGAGCACTTCCCTCAGGCTCTGACTCTGGGGCCATGCATGTTTCTGTTGGCCTGACTAGTATTCAGATGGACACACTCCAGCCACCCAACAGAAGAGCATTAAAACAGCTTGCTTTCCTCAGCCTGTTACTGAGATCCCTCCAGCCACTGCTGTGAAAGACCTGAGGAGGAAATCCAGAGCTGTTCCGGGAACTTTACTGCAGAAAATGGCAGGAGCAGAGAAGGCACTGACTCAGAAGGAACCTATCATGTATCCAGCGTGCCCAACCCACAATGCCTTAATTGTTCAATGTCCTTTGAAGAATGCAAATAATTCTTTGAAAATTTGGAAACATTATACTACCAATACTCATTATTAAATGGTTAAATATAATGGCTTTCCCAAGAATTTATAAGGCATAAGTATGAAATTTATTTGGTTGTTGAGAGGAAGCCATAATGACTTGGAACTGAAAGGACTCAAAGGTTTCATGCTATAGACTTGGTCACCAACCTGTGGCACTATGGGTAGATGAAGCAACCTTTAGGTGGTACCAGCAGCTCTGGAGATAAGTATAGAGGTGCCTCATAAAAACTAAAAATAGACCTACCATGTTACACCTGAGTATTTGCCCAAAAGAGTCCAAATCAAAATATGTCAGAGATATTTGCATGTCTGTCTATATTACAGCACCATTCACAATAGCTAAGTTATGGAACCAGACTAGGTGTTCTTAAACAGAGGAATGGATAAAGAATATCCGTTCAATACATCGATACAATTCACAGACCACATGACGCTTAACAAGAAGGAAGGCCAAAGTGTGGATGCTTCAAACCCACTTAGAAGGAGGAACAAAATAATCACAGGAGGCAGAGGGAGGGAAAGACCTAGGTGGGAGAGGGGTGGAGAGGAAAAGAAGAAGGGGCAGGACCAAGTATGGGAAAAGACATGAGAGAAGTACAGAGGGCGAGGAGAATGAAGAGAAATAAGTAGCAATGCAGGGTGGGAACTTGGTGAAACTACAAGAAAGCCCCAGATGCCAGGGATGTGAGAGACTCCCAGGACCCAGTGGGGATGACATCAGCTGAAATACCCACCAACAGGGACATAGAACCTGAAAAGACCACCTCCAGTAGATAGACATGGTCCCAGTGGAGGGACAGGGCCATCCACCCATCTAAAAATTTTTAACCCAGAATTATCCATGTCTGAAAGAAATGCAGGGACAAAAATGGGGCTGAAGAAAAGGCCATCCAGAGACAGCCCCACCGTGTGATCCATTCCATCCACAAACACCAAATCCTGACACTATTGCTGATGCCAAGATATGCTTGCAGACAGGAGCCTGGTATGGCTGTTCCCTGAGAGGCTCTGTCAGAACCTGACTAAGACAGATGCAGATACTCACCGGGGGACCCCATTGGAAGAGTTGGGGAAGGGCTGAAGGAGCTGAAGGGGATTTCAGCCCCTTAAGAAGAACAACAGTATCAATTAACCAGACCCCTCAGAGCTACCAGGGACTAAACTACCAACCAACTAGTATACATGGGCTAACCCATGGCTCACGCTACATATGTAGCAGAGGATGGCCTCATCTGGCATCAGTGGGAGGGGAGGTGCTTGGTCCTGTGGAGGTTTGATGCCCCAGAGAAGGGGGATGCTAGAGGGGTGAGGTGGGAGTGGGTGGGTGGGTGGAGGAACACACTCTTAGAGGCAAAGGGGAAAGGGATGGAGTAGGGGGGGGGTTCCATGGAGGAGAGACCCGGAAAGAGTATAACATTTGAAATGTAAACAAATAAAATGATTACTAAATTTAAAAAGTGAAAAAAATTGGTATATATACAATGTCTATTTTTTTCATCCATAAATAAGAATGAAAATATGTTGTTTTTCATAAATACATAGGCAACTGGAGATGAACATATTCATAGTAAGCTAGCCTCAGAAACACGAGTTTTATATATATTCTCTCAATTGTAGTTCTTACTATTTATATAGATGCATAAAGTTATATCTGTACAGGTGACATGGAAGTAGAAGAGAAACTGTCTTGGGAATTTAGGGGCTATGATAGGAGGAGGGGAGAGAAAGGGGGAAGGGTGGGATAGAACGGGAGAAATACGCTCAGTGTCCCTGCAGTACATTTATATGAAAGTGCCCCCTGCAACCTAGCATCACGTACAATGAACACATACAATTGAAAAACATTTTAAAACATGTTTTAAAACTTGTTTTTGCTGCACAAAGGAATATCAAGATCATGGCTAGATCGCTGTTCGCAACTATCCAGGTGAAAGATTTCTACGTTTCTTAAGGCCAAAGCTTCTGGGTTTTATACAAATAGAGAACAACAGGAGGAGACCACAGGTTAGAAGGGAGGAATGGGAGAGGGACAAGAGATGGTCTGGAGAGAGATGATAGTATTGCATTATGTACATGTAAAACCCTATAATGAAGCCAACTGCTATGTGTAATTAATACTCACTAGCACACTTAAAACAGAGATGGGAGAGGCAACGAACAGAGAACGCGGAGTTAAACCTGAGCTTCACATTCATAATATCCACTCCATGATGCTAAGAAAACAAGTGGCACGGGGTAGTTTTCCACAAAATTGTTCGCTTAAACTGAATTAGTCATCATTTCAACTCATCAATCAGTTTATTAAATTATCAAACGCTTACAAAACAGTAGCTAGGTGCTAGGTATATCTCTACATGACTTAGAAAAATCCTACCTTATCCACCAGACATCAGAATCCATGAATATAAAAAAGCCACGCATAATAGTCCCTCATTAGAATTTTAAATCTCTATGGAATCTTTGTTTGGAGGGTCAACACAATCTGGATTTGGCGGCACTCAGAATAAAGTTTTGTATTTATATTTTTCCTTTGAGTATGGAAGTAGAACATGTCCAAGCTCTTAAAAATAAAAATGAACAAAAAAAACCCCAGAAACATATGAAGAAGGCAATAAAATCACACTCCACAGAGGCGACCTTGTAGAAACCTATGAAATAAGAAACTTTAATGTCTGCTCCTTCTGGCAGAGAACACCCAAGGTCCAGCCACTCTCTACCCTGTCTTTCTGTTTCCCTACAGTCAATGCCTTTGCCACTGTTTGGAATGACTTCATTTGTTTGGTTTTTATTTGCGCCTGGCTCTTATTATTAGGACCAAACCCTCATTTCCGTCTCCCATGAAGGTATATAGTTGGTGCTCAATAAATCTTTCATAAATGGATTCTTATCCATTCTCTGATGTGTAATGCTCTCTGTGGCCAATTTAACACGCTAACAGCACACTGTACCTTTGGTTATAGGTGTTATATCAGTAATTATGTTCATGATTACTTAGCTCAACACTGAAAAAATTTAGAATTTTGTCTACATTTTAGTGATCAATATAACCTCCCCCAATTCTAAACAGATTAAAGTAGTTTAATGATGTTGCAAAAAAAACCCTTCAAAATGTAAATGAGGTCTGCCGTTTTGTTTTAAATGGATTTATCCTTTCTTCTGAGACCCTCATGGGTGGAAGTTTGGCGGTGCATATTTTACATGAGAATACACTTAACTAGGTCAATAATAACATTTCCAAGTGTCCTGTAAGACCAAAGTCTCACCTTTCCTCTAAATGCTTGGCACACCAGCACTTACGAAAAATTCACCTTGTTTTAGGAAAATAGAAACAGAGCCAGGTGCTTATGGCTCATGTCTTTAATCCTATCACTTGGAAGGCAGAAGCAGGCAGATCTCTGAAAGTTCAAGGCCACCCTGGTTTACATAGCTAGTTCCAGGACAGCCAGAGCTACACAAGGAGAAAGAACCCCTGTCTCTTAAAACAGAAACAAAACCAACACACACACACAGACACACTCACACACACACACACACACACACACAGAGAGAGACAGAGAGACAGAGAGAGAGAGAGAGAGAGAGAGAGAGAGAGACAGAGAGAGAGAGACAGAGAGACAGAGAGACAGAGAGACAGAGAAGAAATGGGATGTATGTTGAACAGTAATGATGTCTGAAACTATATATAGTCTTACAATGTAGCTATGATTTAGAAAGAGAGGACACATATTGCTCTTCTACTACAAGATTAGAAACAAGCACCTCTGTAAAATACTTGGGCATCTATTGTCTGCCCAGTTCTAGGCTAAGTAAAAGGAACTCATAGGTTGGGAGAGGGGTTTAAAATGAAAACACTTCCTGCAATTACACAGAAGACAAAGCAGGCCACAATGGCTTGTAATTTATTTATCATTTATTACAGTTATCAGCATTCCAGGTAGGAGAAGACCGTCCTAGTTTGGTTTTCTGCTGTTCTGACAAACCTCCCTGACCATTAGAGACTTAGGAGAGGACCTCTTTTAGCTTACACATCCGGATCACACTCCATCACTGAGAGAAGCCAGGACAGGAGCTCAAGGCAGGATCAAAGCAGGAACTGGACCCAAGAACTGAAGTAGACAGCATGGAGGAATGCTATTTGCTGGCTTGCTCCTTGGTTCTCTACTCTGAATTTTTAAATACAGTCCAGGACAACCTGCCTGGGAATGGTACCACCCTCAGTGGGCCAGTCCTTCCCATCCAGGGATGGAACCACCAACAGTGGGCCAGTCCCTCTCATTCTCAATCCTTCATCAAGACAATTCTTCACAGAAATAGCCACAAGCCAATCTAATCTGAGAAGTCCCCAATTAAGACTCCCTATGATGACTCTGGGCCATATCCAGTTGACAGCTACCTCTAATTAGGACAGGAAAGTGGCTGGGTATAGGCAACATGAAAAAATAATAGGCCCAAAGATGAAAGAGAACCAGAGAAGGAGCAAAAGAGCTTACAAGTCTGTTGTCTGCCTGGTCCCATTCTCAGGGGTCTGTCTCCTAGCAGGTCCTCCATGATCTCACAGGTGAGGAAGCTACAGGCTACACTAACACTTCCCTAAGTCAGGTGAAGAATAGCATCCAGGTAAGCCTTACAGTAGAGAACAACAAGAAGTCATGAAACCCTGAAAGGCAGGGCAGGAGAGAAACCTCAGGTCAAGCCAGGGAGGAAGCTTCCAGTTACTTTAGGAGGAGAAACTCAGAAAGACAAGAGTGTCCTAGAAACAAAGAAGTTGAAGTCTTTTCAGACAAAAATCTTCATTTAGTATCATTCCTTGAAAAGCCCACCTTTCCTCCCTTGCATCACTCTGTTCAAAAATTGATCAAAATCAATTGGGCACATAACTGTGAGTCTACTTCTGGGTTCTCTATTTTGTGCTCGATTGATTTTTACTTAAATGTATCTTGTTATAGCTATGGGAGGTTATAAAATTAGGAAGTGAGAGTCCCCTAATTCTGACCATTTTTTTTTCAAGATTGCTCTAGCAAGCATGTCTAACTCATAGCTCACAGCCTGCATGTGCGTGAAGAGAGTTGTGAATAGATCTGATACAAAGTCATAGACTCACTTAAAACATCATGAGATCTTTTTTCCAATTTTAGTAAATCTGTCAGGCAGTCCTTGAACATAAACTATAAAAATAGCAATGTTGTGTTGCAGTGGCAAAAGGCTGGGCAGCCCTTCTCAGTATTAGGGTTCTCTGCTTTTCCTTGTGAATGTTAAAATTAATGTATCAATGTCTTTAAAACAAGCCTGTTAGGCTTTTCTTTAATATAGCCCAGGATAGCCTTGAACTTTTGATCCTCCTGCCTCAGCCTCTTGCGTGCTGGTGAGTGCTGGGATCACAGGCTTGCCTAGTCATACCCAGCTTTGCTTACTTTCACCTTAAATTTAAGCTCAGTCTGGGAAGATTCCATCTTAATAATCCCGGAGTCCTCTAACTCAGAGGGCAGCAAACTACCATTCACAGGCAAAAGGTAGCTTGATTTTATATTCCCCTGAGCTACGAAGGGCTTTTCACATCTTAAAAGAGTGGTGAAAATCAAACAAAGAAGAATGTGCTACTGAGAGCAACATAGGCCAAAGAGCTCTGCTCTCTGGCCTGGGAGAGAAGGCTCTCCAACTCCTGCTCTGATATCAAAGTGTAACACATCTCTCTGTCCATTCCTCTTCTCATTTCCTCCCTTTCGGTTTTACAGCTTTCAATTCATGGGCCTCATACCTTGCGTCAAATTCATGTTCAAGATTTGTTACTGCAGACACTGTGAGGATTGTTGCCGGGAGAGTGGGGACCGGAACACTACAAGCTTGTTTGTTTTCTAACAACTCAGATTACAGGGTAGGAATATTAAGGTATATTTTAATAGCACTGTGGAAGGAGGGTGAGGAGCAGAGAAAGCAGTGGGAGCCTACCCTATTTCAATTGAGAGGTGCTAGACAAATGGCTTAGGGTAGCAGGAGGGAAAAAAAAGAGGAGTTTTTTTTTCCCCTAAATCATTTCAAAGGAAGGAAAGGCAGGATTGGTAATGGATTGGATAAAGAGGATGAAAGGGACGAGAGAGTCAAAGACAACTTCAAGGTTTCCAGCCTGTGATGTTAAATGGCTCGTCCATGGTGATTTTTATTTGGTTTACTTTATCATCTGGACACACAAATGGGATTTCCCCACATCCAGCTATTGTAGCTCCGTACATTCAGATTTACTATTGAAATTCCCTTCTATCTCTTCACACCCTGTTAGTGAACAGGTAGTATTTTGATGGATGTTACATGATCAGAGAAATCCCAGGTTTTTTGGTGGCATGTGGAACACAGCTCTCTCTAAATCCTCACTTTAATTAATCATCCTTAATATTTGAACCAAAAATCTATCTATACGGTCATCTCTCAGAACGCTATTTTTTTATGACACCGTTTTTTTCTGAAATTACTAGTCCTCTACAAAATTTTATATTATTTATGACATTTAAATTTGTGAATTTTCACCCTCTTTTTCTATCCTTTGGCTTTCTTTTGAAGTCTATTAAACCTCCTTTAAAAATATTTACGTGTGTTTAGTTAACAAAAGCGCCTGCAAGTCGAATCCATGCTGGGAAAAGGTTCAGGTAAGCTCTCTATATAAGCTTACAGACAATTGTGTAAATCTTCAGCCATTAAAGAGAAAGGAGAAAAAAGCCACCCTCATTACACCGCTGTCATTTGCTCTTCATCTCCCGTCCTCTTTAGCAGCATTAAGATGGGATGTAAATTTGCCAGTTAATGCTGTTAGAAAATGGATGGTTCAAGGAGGGCAGGAATTAGAGATCAGTATTAGGGCCAGATAAGCTTCTTTGCCTCGCAGTGGCGGCTGCTTAACATTCATGGGGAAATCATCATCAAACAGCGTTATCACAGCTCTGTTGATGGCTGAGGAACTTCATCACTATGATAATTTTTTTTATAGCTGTGAGCCAAAAAGCTCCCTTTTATTTCTGCTGTCTCGAGCTGTGATAGAAGCCTGTTTATATGGGGAGAATACAGCAGGCCCTGGGCTCCACAGCCGGGTTTGATTTCTTCTTCCCTCCCCTCTGCACCCTGCTCCTGTGTGTGTTGCACTAAACAGCCCTGCTGATAAAAATACATACATAGAGAGGAAAATGGAAGTCCTCCAACAATCCTTCAAAGCAGAACAGATATTTTTATGATCAGTAATTCAAAGTTTGACAAGCAATGCCATTCTGTAATGAAACTGTCATCCATTTTATTGTGGGTAAAATGTTAAGTCTGTAAATGGAACACAGAGGGGCTGGGGGCAGGCGAAAGGCAGGGAAAATAATGCCTGGC
The DNA here is from genome assembly GCA_030674055.1 of Rhabdomys pumilio. Taxonomy (NCBI): domain Eukaryota; kingdom Metazoa; phylum Chordata; class Mammalia; order Rodentia; family Muridae; genus Rhabdomys; species Rhabdomys pumilio. Next base: position 185,288,132 of record JANHMN010000003.1, read on the forward strand.
TTTGCCTACCTGGAAAACAGCCGTTCTCTACAAAGTGTCTGCCTGCCCCCCACCCCCCACGCCCCCAACATATTTCACCAATAAGCTGAGTCCACCAAGCTGCTTGCCTGTAATTGTTCCTTCTGGAGTCAGAGTCATCTGGAGACCTGGTCTTTCTTGATTCCTTTGACTCAGTTCTATTCTTGGGTTTGCAGTGTTTGGGGACAACATTGAGTGTGTTGCTCAAAACTTACCAAATTAGCCTGAGAAAGCATAATCTTAGCACATGTTTGGAGATCTTCCTTTATATCCAGGAGATAAAAGACGGTTCTTTCTTGCAGTGTGTAGGGGCCATGTTCTTCTGTGGTTGATAAGGAAACGATTCAAAGAATATTTAAATGTATTAAGGTGCTAGAGCTTATGCATCTTTGCAGCTTTGACCTCATTTTTTGGAGGCTTAGCCGTCTAAGTGCCCCCAACCCCCATCTCGAGGATGTGGCTAGAAAATGTGGTGCTCAGAATCAGTCTTGTATTCCAGACAAAAAAGAACCATCAATTAAACAGTGTGGATTTGAATCCGGGATTGATTGAACTACTTTGGTAATTTACTTTCCATCGAAACTCATTCTGTTTCTTTCCCTGAGAGCCGACTTCTAGTCCTGCCATGGTGGACTGAATTATGCTTGGAGTTTGGAGATAAGGACTTTTGTCTACGAGGCTCAGCTGAGACGACCAAACTCATTTCCCAGAAGACCAGAGTTTGAATCCAGTTAGGATCCTGGGGGTGAAAGGCTACCTTCCTTATCATTTAAGTATAGCTATTTAAACATAAGTTTAAAAGAGATACTGCAGGATGGAGGGACATTGTTGTCCCTCCAAGGATAATCTTGGGGACAGCTGACTGGCTGTTCCCTGAAGATCAGATAACCCTCTACAGCCCCAAATAGCTTTGGCCACCTCTGACTTCTCAAGATCAAGAGCCAAGGATGCTTCTCCATTCCAAGATTTTCTGGTTCAAGTTTGTTTAAAAAAAAAAAAAAAAAAGAAGAAGAAGATGAATTAAGAAGGTGTTTAATTTTCATGAGCACATTCCTTGAGCTGACTCTAGATTTAAGACTTAATACTAAGGGCTTCCCTTTGTTGTTGGGAAAGAAATCACAGATCCCCACTACATGGAAGCTTTTGGAGCTGCCTGATGTTCTGACCTATAGAATGGCTTCTATATGTAGTCCTGCGCTAGCTACAAGGGCATTGCCTTCAAAAGCCTGCTCCATGACCCACAATGAAATCTTCTCTAGAGACCACATCTGGAGGGGATCCTCACCCTCTCCCTCCCGCGTTGATGAAATTCTATCACTTATCTTCTTCATTCTATGCCCATTTACTGCTGGTCTCTCTACCATCATGTAAGAGCTACGAAAGCCACATTTGTGCTTTTCTGAATTTTTTATTGCTTTGCCTTTATGTTTCCCCTCACTGTAACTCCATTGTCTAGAACTGGGGCATGGTAGGCGGTCCATGTTCAGAAAATATTTACAGAATAAACAGATTCTCATCCCAGGAATAAGCAGTGGAATTTACAATGCTGAACTCAAATCCCAAGAGCAGCAGGGATATTTCAGACCTTCATATACCTTTGTTTTCTGGGTATACGAAGGAAAGGTGAAAGTTTGTTTAACTCTGAAGATGGTCTTAAAGAGGTAGATTCTGAGGAAGATGTGCTTCACTTATTCTTGGAATGGAACAGGTTGAGGCGAGTCTATGGGCTCGAGGAGAAGATGCCATGCCAGTCATCACAGGAGGTAATACTTATTTCCCTACCTTATCTGGGGATAAGCCATCAGAGACTCCCCATTTTGGTTATAAATACTGTATAACTAAGCCACGAGTCATCAGTGACCTTTTTTCTGACAGATTAAGAAAAGGGTCTTGGGGAAGAGGGCAGGTGGGAGTACCCATTGGAATGCTTGACAGGAAGTCTAATTCCCAGAAGGCCTGAGGTCATCACCGTGTCACCAACAAAGGCTTCAAAGCAGCCCTTACAACCCACATGAACCAGGTGGCTCACATTTAGAGACACTGGAAGTCACACGTTTTCTGATTCAGCTCATTTTACATTGACAACTCTAAAGAAGGCTTTAAGTTCACAAGAACAAATGACAACGATGTTAATTTCCTTTGGCTCTTTCGGCATGCCACCAGCAATTCTCCGGCTCTCTATTCACTCTTTTAAGTCCACTCATCTATCTCATCTTGAACAATCTTTCACACACACCCCCCTTAGAAACAAAAAATAATAATAATTAACATATTAGTAACTGGGACCCATAATAAAAGATATCATGTATGCACAGCATGTAGGGCTGTGACTCAGTTGTTAATTAATGCACTTTACCTAATTTTGACTCTGGAATTAAGGATAGTTAATCTCCTAAAGAATTTCATTTACTTTACTAGACAAATTTGTGCACATACTCGTATGCATTGGACAGATTTATGACAGAGGTCAGCTTTAATTCAAACCTAAAATTTTACAAGTACACACACACACACACACACACACACACACACACACTAGGTACGATGGAACCTAGAGCCTCATATACTAAGACAGTACTCAGCCACTGAGCCACCAGCCCTAATCTTTGTGTTCAGGTTTTCTGTGGCTATCAGAAGTTCTGAAAACCATGAAGACAATCTAACTAAACCTGAGTTTATGCCAACTGGAAATGAGCATAATGAGTGTGCATTCACTGTCAGATTCTGATATGGAATTTTGACGTGGATTCTCATGTGAGCCCTTTTATCTTTGAGCCTTTAAGAACATTAAAATGGAAAACATTATAACCTGAAAACTATCTCTGTCTCTGGGGTGTGAGAAGACAGTTCACTTGACGGAAGCAGCCACAGGCAAGAAAAGATTGCTTGCAAGGGGAAACCTGAAGTGGAAATTTCTGGTTGTGTCATGTGATACAGACTCATGTAGTGTTTTGCTGAATCAGACCTGTAAGAGGACACGTGATGAGAGAGAGAGAGAGTATAGTAGGATCCCACGGACAGTGACTGTGCGCTCGCATAGCTAGCTGTGCAACTCTTCTTTGGTCTCAAGTCTTAGCTGATCTTCACTTAATTGAGAGAGGCACAGCAGAGAACTCCTGGCATTCCAGCTGGTCCTGGTTGCTCCTGCTGATTCCTGCTGATTCATTGGAGGCCTAGAGGTTTCTGCTGGATCCTGCTGCCACTGCTGATTTGTGTTTGGTGACACTTCTAAATTCGATGGCTGGCATTCTGACAAATGAAGATTGGAATCAGCCCAAAGAATACTTCTAAACAGGTCTACATCCCCTTGTCCTATTTGCCATCTTTTCTCCCCTACCTTTGGACTGTGGAATAGAAGGGGGGATCAAAGTGTTTGAGAACCCTTACTAAAGTAGGTTTTGAAAAATCTAAGCCTACAGAAACCTGCTTTCTAGAATTCAATTCTATGGTTTGTTGTAAACTTGCATTTTTAGATAGAGCCCTGGCATTTAAGGAATCAGCATGTGAATTCACCATTAATTATTGAATGAACCATGTGTCTTGCTATTTAACCTAAGTTATATAGGTTAGGCACGCAGCTTAGTTGGCAAAGTGTCTGCTTAGCATTTGTAAAACTTTAAGGTTCAATTCTACCATTACACAAACTGGGTATGATGACACCTACCTGACATCCCATTTCTTGGCTGGTGGAGGAAGAGCAAGGATTCAAGGTCACCCTCAACCATTTAAAAGTTCAAGGCCAGCCTGAGATGCATGGCAGGGAGGGATACAAACAACTAAGATGTTTAAACCAAGTGAGCTCAGAAACTCCCCCTCCCCGATCTTATATAAAATCTGAAGCTCTTCCCCAACTGCTAAGGTTAGAATATGTCATCCAGAGTTCATATGTGATTTCTGAATGCGGCAGTGTTGAGGGCAATAACATTTAAGATTTGATTAGATCATGAAAGATCTGCCTTCAAGAATAGACTAACTCTGTTATCAGAGAGTAGGTTTGTTATCACAGGCTCCTGATAAGAAATTAATGTTTCTTTTCCTCCCCTTACCCACTTGTGATGCAGTACAAAAGCCCTCACTGACCGTTGCATCGCTATATCAGACTTCTCAGTTCTTTTCCTTATAAATTATCTGAGTGTTGTACTTCAAACTAACACTATAGGTCAGATGAAGGCAGTTACATGGGCATGATTCTGCTAAATCATTAGAATAATTCATGTACTTTAAATTGTTTTATTATTTATTATTTTCTTTTATTTATGTATTTATGTATCTATTTTCTTGCTTATTTGTTTGTTTGTTTATTGAGAAAGGATGGATGTTTGTGGTATTTTATATCCTCTTACCACATCTTGGCTTAGGGATAAAACAAGTAGCCCATGTAGGTCAAGCCCACTAGCCACAGACCCTAGGGGCCATGCAGCCTGACTGGACATTGAATTGCTACACTGCTCAGGTCTCTCTGCTGCTCTCTCAAAGTTTTGCCTTTCACTCCGGGCCTTATTAGTCAGAGCCCAGTCAGGCCACAAGAAAACATCTGAATATATCTGTCACCTCCCACAGTTCACAGAGCTGTTTCTACATTTCCTTTGTTACACTATGAATAATTCCAAAGCTTCTCCAGTTTTATTAAGAAGCCTTTCCCTCGGTTTCTCTTTGTTCTTCCCATCTAATCTCTTAATGGAAGTTGCTAATTAAATTCCTATAGCCATTTTTTTAACAGTGTTTTGAATAGCAAAGTCTGTCAACTGCAGAAAGTGTATATTCTTATCAACACGCCTGTTGCCTGGAGGAGCGAAGGCCTTGCTGACAGATGGCTGCCAAGGAAGGCCCAGCAGGCCTCACATCTGCAGCACCTGTCAGCAGGAGCCACCGGAGCAGTGCAGGGCTGGAGAACAGGACCTGTTTGGGCTCAATCAACGGAAGCCAGGTTGTTAGAATGTCTGTGAATCTCAAGTGGAACGCAGAAAATTCCAGCCAAGAATCCCAAGCATGCACTTGTAGGTAAGCGTCCTCTGAGGCTGTCCCATTAACAGCCATGTATCCCTAGAAATCTAAGTGGTGTCAAATCTCTAAAGGAAATGTAAAAAGCAGCTGAGCGTCTGACATGTATGCCAACACATCCTTTTATTGGACACAAGTTATCAAATTGAAAGGTCCATTAAATCTCCTTGTCACTCTCTGGTAGGTTCTGGGCCTCCAGGAATGTGGAGGGTGAGGAGAATAATCTTTTATACTGAATGTACATGGAAATTAAGCCTTTAAATGTTGCCCTCAAACTCATCCCAGTTCTACCCCCAAATAGATAGTTATCTGCTACACAGTACCTTGTAGTAAAGTATCTTCAGAAATAATCCACAAACAAATATTACTACCAGACTGGACCTTTAAAGGAAATATTTGTGCTTGATCAAATATTGGCACCTGCCCAAAGCAACACACACACACACACATACACACACACACACACACACACACACACACACACACACACACTTTGTAGTGAGTATGTTTTTTCCATGTAGTAGTTATTAAGTGTTAGTGCTGTTCATGGGACTTAGGTTAATTATCCCTACCTGGCTCCCCAGAGTAGACTAAGCTCACTACCGTCTTTCACAAGTCATCAGAAATGTGTGTACATATGCTTGCTCTTGATGGTACTAGAAAATAAAGGAGGGTGAACAGGGACTGGAGAAACTTCTGAAGATAGAAAGGTACAAATCTATAGAAAAATAAACCTAAAGATGAACTAAAACTGATTCTCAAAATAAATGCAAATGTTCCCCAAATAGAAGCAATTCCCAGATATCTGCTTGATCAATTCCCAGATATTCCTTGGTATCTGCTAATATCAAGGCAGAAGAAGGAAGAGTTTCCATAGAAATTATCAGAAGAGTTGAATATTTAACTTAGTAACTATATCTATCAAGAAGAAATACTTACATTTGTGTGCAAGTAAGGTACCTTACTACCTGAATCATGACAAAGAAAAACACAATGCCCATTAAGAGTTGTTGAGGCACCAGAAAATTAAGTAGATCACTGTACATTGAGTTAAAAAGCTCCCCAAGACATAATTTTAAGGAGTAAAAAGCAAATTTTAGAATAGTACTAAGTAAAATGAAGGATGCATGGATCCATGGATAGATGGATGGATGGATGGATGGATGGATGGATGGATGGATGATATTTAGGATGGGTAGGTAGATTCTTGGATAGCTAGGTGTGAGTGGATGGATGGACAGATAGTTGCTAAGTGAGTAAATGGGTTGATGTGTAGATAAATAGGGAGGATAGATAGATAGATAGATAGATAGATAGATAGATAGATAGATAGACAGACAGATGGATGGATAGATATGCATGGATGAATAGATGGGTGAATAGATAGTAGATAGATAGATAGATAGATAGATAGATAGATAGATAGATGAATTTAGGATGAGTAGGTAGATTTTTGGATAGATAGGTGTGGGTGGATGGATGGACAAATAGATGATAAGTAAGTAAATGGGTTGGTGGGTAGATAGGTAGAATAAATGAATAGATGATAGGTGATAGACAGACAGACAGACAGATAAGTAGGTAGATGTCTGGATGAATAGATAAAGAAACATGATGGATAGATAGATGGGAGTGTGTATGGTATGTATGTATGTATAGTATGTATGTATGTATGTATGTATGTATGTATGTATGTATTTGTGAATGCACATACAACTCTAAAATGAGACCTAGCAAATTGCTTTCAGATTTTGGACATCAAGTGATTGCATACATAGTTAGGGTGTAGGTGGTTGTTGTATATCAATTTCTTTCAAGACAAAACTGTTCATCTGGAAGAGGAGCTTGTTAAGACAGAGAATGTTGAAAGGAAGGTGAAATTACAGGATGTTCTAAGGGTAGTTGAAATATTCTGTTCTTCAGGAATATTAATTAAACTCAGGGAATAAACAATTAAAAGACTTCAGGAAGTCCCTCAAACGATCAGATTCACTAGGTCCCTACCTCACCAAGCATATCTATGTAGTTAGAACTGCTAAGAGACTCTCTTAATTCATACATGCCACACATGCTTCTAGGTAGAAGAGGCTTAGACTACCTGTGAGACTTCCCTGAGAGAAGCAGAGACCAGAGTAAGGGTCTAGAAAAGAGGCCCAGACCAACTGATCTATCTGGAAAAGACACTTCAACTTGTTGACCTACCTAGTGGCAGTGCAGTGTACTCCTGCTTGCCAACTTTCATGAACTATTACCCATGCTGTGGTGGGCTTTTGATTATTCAGATGTCTCTGAGTTATTTCTGCTCCTGTAAGCAACCCCAATAACACTCAGAAATTGGACTTTTGTAATATCCTTACTTTAGCCTGTCATCACTTTGCTGAGTTGAGAAGATATTTGTTCATGTCTCTCCAGGAGTACTATCACATGACAAGAATGGCCACATATTACCATCCATCAGGCATACATAATGCCTAAAGTCATTAATATGGTATGCATATATTTCCATACATTATTACACAAAGAATGAAAAAGACCAGGTAGGCATGCTGCTCACCTTTGTGCTTATGTGGAAGAAAAAGGCAGAATGAAAAAGAAACACTGGCAATTCAGTGTAGGAAGAACAAAAATAGAACGGTGGCAAGGTTAACTTAGAATCCTATCCCTTGGAAAGATTCATAACCTAGATCATGAAGGGCTTCCTCCAAAGAAGAAAGAACAACTAAGTTGAACTCTGCTCAGACGTAGGAAAGCAGAATGTGAGGGACAGGGATCCAGTCAGCAAATATGAGGCATTCACTTTAAACTAGGCAACACAATGAGCCAAGAGAGTAACCAAGAAAGATCTACTGGTCAAGAATTTCCTTGAAGTCAGGTAGTGTGTCAGAGCTCCAGCCCTGGCGTAAAAACTTTCCAAAGTACAACTCCAGCTAGGTCATCTCCAACCCTCTCTATTTCCAGTCTGAAACTGACAGCCTTGAGAATTGCAGACTGTCATGAAAGAGACTGCGAATCTCTTGGAAGGTTGGGTCTTGAGTCAGAAGTCTTCCCTAAACAGTCTAGCATGTATTCTGCATCAAGCCTTTTTCATTGTTTCTTTTCCAATCAACCATGCACCTTGATGACCTAGATCGGTAGCCAAGAAGACTCAGGTAAAGACAATAGAGCAGATAACCCTGCTTTTATCCCTTTATCTTCCAAGTTCAGCTAACAAAGTAGTGATACCTGCTACCTGACCCAAAAGTCACAATCCTGAAAATTTCACAAGTAAACCAATTGCCCTTCCAATCAAGTATATAGACTTCCCAAATGCTATCATGGGACAGGTAACACACTAGTAAAGCCAGGAGACTCAAGCTGCTTGACCCTGAAGTAGAGGATCTCATACGCCCAATAATACTGCAGTTTCCAGTATGTTTTAGACTCAATCTTTCATACATGCAAACTAGTATTTGAGAAGTGGTGCTTTGGGCCTGGCACAGCTCTTGCAACTTGTAGGTAAACTTTGTCTGTGGCTGTTTGTGGGGAAAGAAGGGCAGACATACCAACACAGCCAGTTCCTAGAGCTCAGTAACCAACAGCAGCAAGGCTGAGTGGAGCCTAGAAGCCTGAAGATGAGGTGTCAGCAGGCTATTCTTCCCTCCAAAGGTTCTGAGTGAGTTCTCTCTGCCTCCTAGTTTCCAGTGGCTTTGGATGCTCCTGGGTTTGTGACCTCGTAACTGTAATCTCTGCCTCACTTTCTCTTCTGTGCTTTGGTCTGCTCGAATTTCTGTCTCTTAGAATTAGGGGCTACTCAGGTAATGAAAAAATATACCATCTTGAAATTCTTGATTATATCTGTGAAAATTTCTCTTCCCACCCATTGGTTGTAGGGGGCAGCATATGGAAATACCTTTTGGGAAAGTGTAATCCACCCTTCTTGCAGACAACTTCATTGGTTTCCCTAGCGCCTTTTATCTCAAGTCTCTCCATGGCTTCAGAGTCAGTCTGAAATCTCATCAGTGGTTTGCCATCTATTTTTAATTAAAATAGTTCAACAGTTGTTTCTTTTCCATTCAATGGTGGGACTTTGAAAATAAGGTTCTGTTCCTTGATTATTGAGACTGGAAAATTGGGTGAGAAAATCTATTTGTCCAAAGTTACAATGAAAGCCGATCTAGGATACACATAGAGACTCCCACATAAGATTCTAGGGACACATGTTTGAACTCAATTGCAACCAAACCATTAGGCAGATGGAAATCTTATGTAGAAAGAAATATCAAGTGTACCACTTGTGTATTGTAATTTCTGATTCAGTAGAGGCAATACCACTCTCATTGAACAGAAGAGAAATGATTATTTATGCCTCTTAGTACTCTCTGTTTACGTCGCAGCTGGTTCAGTAAGCCTTGTGTCTCTCTGTTTCAAAAAAGTATGATATACTGGTCTGGGCATTGCTCCAATCAAAGTTAAAAGCTCTACATATTTAGAAAAACAAAATATGAATTTGAATAAAATTTAGAAAGCATGCTCAAGGCCATAGTTGAGCCTGCTAAATGAAGAAATAGAAT
>JANHMN010000003.1:185297710-185316875 GCA_030674055.1 Rhabdomys pumilio
GTGTGAGACAGCATGTGTGTAAGGGTGTATATGAGGGTATGTGTGTGGAAGGGTGTGTGTATGTGTGTGAGGTTGTGTGTGTGGTTTTGTGTACACATGCTCTTGACTCACTCACAAGGTTTGACTTGATAGGAGCTCTGGGTGCCTGTGAAAATCTGTTATGTAACATGCACCCCAAGAAATTGTGAAGTCACTCAGACAATGGCCAAACTTGGGATGCTCCCAACTCATGAATATTCCAGATAGCCCATTTTCTTCACCTTCAGTTGAATCTGATACTTTTGAATAGCCTGTGAGGTGTCTGAGGCTTTATCTGAGCCAGAGCCGCTGAGCTGAAAGGAGCTGTGAATGGATGGTGGAGTCATTCAAAAAATGCTTTCATTTGGTTTCAGAAACACTTTCTTTGTTTTGATGTGTTCAGAACACCATCTATTTGAAGTCTGGCTCCACCAGAGTTTTTATCTCCAAAGCAAAAAAAAAAAAAAAAAAAAAAAAAGAGAAGAGGTAATTTAAAATAAATAAGCCATCCCAACAAAATATAACAGAAAGATGTGACTGCAAAGATCTGTCCATTTGAACACAAGTAACGCCTATATAAAGTCCTCGGCATGTAAATCTTAGCTATAGCCCAACTTCCTTTGTTCTTTAAGGAAATATTCACATCTATCCAACTAAATTAACATATATTATCATGAATGTGCCGTTCTCAGATTTCTTGAGCTTGCTTATCACTCGCTGTCTTTCTGTTGCTTTTGCTCATGACTGTCTATCTGAAAACAAAACAACCTTATTCACACCAATAAGTGTAACAGGCACAATGGGAAAAATTGACTCTGTGTTCTTATCACAGTGACCCTTCCTCCCTGGGTCTTCCCCTTCTTCTCTTCTCTGGAGTCGACATGTCTGAGAAGTTGATGCTCCATTAGTGTCCCTGCACCCATCTGTCCTCCTGCTCCCTTTGTGTTCCGGGGACATTTGGCGTCTCAGAGAAAGTCTAGTTGTACTTTATCCCACTCTTGACAACTGTGTATCTTGTTTAAAGAGACTCAATATCTCAAATATCGCACTGTGGTGCCCACGGGTGTACCATAGTGAGATGGCTAGGGGGAACCCTATGCAGATGGTTCCTGGTACTTAAATTAGGAATGAAATAAACCTACTTAAACTTTCATTTCAAGACAGAGCCCCTTTGGAAAAGTTTGGCCAGATCCCAATGAATAGTTATTTGAAAGATAGAAGATAATTGATTTTGCACACATTCCCACACTTGGCAATGGATCCATGTGATAAACACCTAGACATACACAAGCTTGAGGTGTCTCGTAGGATGTAGAAAATCTGAACCCATCTATGTTCTAATTCAGTCTAGGAAAAGAGTCCTCTAAAAATTCCTTTTATTTTCAGGTTTAGGATTTCAAATCAACACAGAGTACACATGGCAGGATTTTCTAACTAATGTCAATAAGATACTAAGGGTCTTGATCTTATTTTACTTTCTTCATTCTTTCATTCACTCACTGACATCCAGAGCTTTCTATGTAGTTCAGGTTATCCTCCAACTCACAAGCCTCCCTCTTCAGCCTTCTAAGTTGCTAGGGTTACAAAATATTTCCTGTAACCTCCAATACCCAACTAAGAGTATTCCTTCTAGATTCAGCACTTGAACCAACTTACTGTGAACAATTAAAAAAAAAAGATTTACTTATTTATTTAATGTATATGAGTACACTATAGCTGTCTTCAGACACACCAGAAGAGAGCATCGGATCCAATTATAGATGGTTGTGAGCCACCATGGGATTGGGAATTGCTGGGAATTGAACTCAGGACCTCTGGAAGAGTAGACAGTGCTCTTAACTACTGAGCTATCTCTCCAGCCTGTAAACAATGTTTTGATTTACATGGAAACTGGGCTGGATTTCTACTGGGATCTAGAAATTGTACGAGAACAGCTTCATTTTCTGACATATCTGGCAGATTTCTGTACCAATGAGCGGGAGGTGCTGTATCCATTGCTTGCTAGATGCTCCATGATTGTAAGAACGATCTTCAGTTTCATTAGTTTTGCGATCGCAAAGCTTACTATAAAAAAACTTACAAAACTTACCTCTGTCTACTGTTCACTTTTCTAACACATTTTCAGTAGACTTTGAAAATCAAAATATTACCAAACCCTGGAAGTTTTTCAGACCACTGCATTTTAATTGTGTCCATCATAAGCACACAGGTAACCAAGTTCCATTTTAGCAGGGAATTTAGTTTAACACCTAAAGTCTGTTAAAAAATAACCAGAATAGAGTCAGACTTTAACATACACTGGATTTTTACTTTTGCATTTTTAAAAGACTTACTTATCACTGGGCAGTGGTGGCACACACCTTTGAACCGGGTATACAGGGGGCAGAGGCAAGCAGATCTCTGAGTTCAAGGCCAGCCTGATCTACAGACAACCAGGGCTATACAGAAAATCTCTATCTCAAAAAAAAAGGCATTTTATCATTTATAATAGGGTCTATATGTGCGTCTCTGAGGGTGGTATGTGCACATGAATTCAGATGGCTGTGAAAATCAGTTATTTGGTTTTTGTTTCTCCCCCTCCCCCAGGAGCTGGTTACAGGCAAATGTAAGCTGTTCCTAACAGGTACTGGAAAGTGAACTTAGTAATTGGTGAGAACAGTGCACACCCTTAACTGCTGAACCATCTCTCCAGCTCCTCTCTCTGTGTGTGTGTGTGTGTGTGTGTGTGTGTGTGTGTGTGTGTTCATGCACATGTGCACACATTGTATGACAAACTGCACTCATCTCTGCCATCTTGCAGATAAACATTGCCCATTTATCATTTTGTTTGCATATTCTTTCCTTTCTCAGGGAAGTCACAGTATTATTACCCATCAGGGTTGGGATTCTCTGTCCCACTTTGATCTTTGCCAAAAATTAGTTTATTCATGTGTGCAAATGTAAGGCCAAGTGAGTCATCCATTAATTCTGCCCAATATTCACAGAACAGTATTTGTTACTCTTGCTCAAAACTAGAAAGTCAGTTCTAGATGCTGGCTAAGATTCTGTTAACTAGAGAATACAAAACCCTGCTGGAACTAACAGGCAAGATGTCTGCAAGATGACTCTGAAAACAGCCAGTCATCATTGCTTGGAGACTGACTCTCCTCCTCAGCATGGGTATTTGTACAGACTGTGTAGGGCAGATTGCCTGTGGAACAGTGCCAATGTCCCTTTCTGTTTCTTACCTGAACTCTTAAGGAGACCATCATGAAAGCTGGGGAGATTGCTCTGCCAAGAAAGTGTTTTCCTGGAGGCATGAGGACCTGAGTTTGATCTCTAGAACTCATGTTAAAAAAAAAAAGTAGGTATGGTGGCTCATGCTTGTATTCCTAGTACCAGGACTGGAAGACAGGACAGTCAACCCACTCAAATTAACAAGTCCGAGGCCAGCAAAAGACCTAGAGACTGAATTGACGATCAGGGAGCCCTTATGGGTCTGATCTAGGTCCTTTGCATGAATGTTATGGTTGTGTAGCTTGGTGTTCTTATGAGACTCCTAACAGTGGGAGCAGGGGCTGCCTTTGCCTCTTGTCTGCTTTTGAAACCTTTTTCCTCCTACTGGGTTGCCTTGTCCAGTCTTAATATGAGGGTATATGCCTGGTCTTATTACAACATGATATGTCATGTTTGGTTGATATCCCTGGGGAGACTTGCAAACAAAAATAAGGTGAACTGCAACCCTGAGGAGTAACACTTGAGACTGACTTCTGCCCTACACACACACACACACACACACACACACACACACACACACGCTCATGCATGCACATCAGAGAAAGAGAGACAGAGAGATAGAGACAGAGAGACAGAGAGACAGAGACAGAGTCAAGCAGACAGACAGACAGACAGACAGACAGACAGACAGACAGACAGACAGACAGGGGAAGAAAAGAGGAGAGGAGACAAATTGGGTTATTTTTAGTGTTTGAACCCCACAGAGACTATGCCCATGGCAAAGGCAACCATGGAGCATTTTTTCAAGAGAGTTTTTGGTGTAAGCCTTCTAATAAATAAGGCTTTGGGGGAAAGAAGGAAGGGGAGAGGGAAGCAATCATGAGGATTAAGCTCACAAAGAGACTACAGTCCTCTACATTATCTCAGAAAAGGGGGGGTGGCAAAGCAGAGTGGCAGTCTATCAAACAGGCAGACATTAGAGTGCATTAGCACAGCCATTTGTATGGCTGTAAATATCAATAAAGTATGCGGTTTGGCTTCACTTTCACCTAAAGAGAGGAGACTATCCTTTTCAGAAAATTTCACAGAGATACTCACAAAACAAAAGTTCTGTAATTTAATCTTCCTAAAGCTCAATAATGTGAAGTTCAAAATTGCAGGTTTTAAACTAATGTAGCTGATAAGTGACGGTGTCTGCAGTAAAGGAGCCCATTATTAGGTAAGTCGATAGTCCCTGTTCCAGTTATCTGTAATGGAGAAGTGTCTCCCTAAAATGGCTGTGATGGGTTCTCATCTGCATTAATCTCTAAAGTCAAAAAAAGAGGCATTCTTCTTAGGCTTTATCTGCTTCCAACGTCTGCCTCTGTGAGGCCTGATTTCTCACTCCAGAGGCAGCTATGCAAATTTCTCTGATACTGATGACCAACAGGTGATATTTTGTTCGGATACATGAGGTGTTGTCTGTAGATTGGACAGGAGTTAGAGACCCAGAGCCTGGCAATCTTCCTGTCTTACTTCTAGACAGCTCCAGGCCTGAGGCTGAGCTGTGGGGGGTGTGCATGTGTGCGCGCATGTGCGGAATAGAAAGCAATTGATGGCAGGTTTCTCTCTTCTCATGTGTCACACTGGTCCCAACTTTTCCCCAGCACAAGTTCCCTCTTGCAAGGTGTCATGATGCTAATAGAGAGACTTTGTAGCACCTCCCTCTTTCAAATTTATTCGCGCAGGGCCACTTATCACTGCTAGTGATTTGAAACTTCTATATTTTTCTGCCCGAGTGGCAGTCTCTCTTTTCAGAGCTGCAATAAACATGGTCTGCAGACCATTCATTATTCAAAAACATATTAAGAGATAAAGGTAAAGCTTACTGAAGGTGATGTATTTCTTTTTCCCTCTTAAAACAACATTAACAGCTACTTTGAAAGTGCATATTTAGGTTACATTGTTTCATGTATTCTAATTTGACATGAAATAATTCCCTTCCTAAAACAGATTGTTACAGCTCATGTCTAAACTGAATATAAGATCACCCCAGTGGGATACAGCAGGCAGATTGCAGGTGGATGAGGAGCTGAACTGACTGTCACTTCTCTGTAGCCTTGGCTAGCTCTGGCCCAGAAACATACACTTCCACAAATGAGTACAGGAATTTGCAAATTGTCTTTTCCGTATCCAACTGACTTAATCTAATGGGCATGATCTTTGGCAGATACATTCAGGCCGGAGTTTTCATGTTCCTGCAGGTGGAATGACAGAAGCCTGCCAAGTAGAACATTAGATTTCTTTCACCAACTACCCAACCTGAGATAGTTCTCCAAAGACGTCATAAGATAGAAGGATCAAAATAAGGACACACCCTCAAGAACTAGCACTCTAATAATTTTTTTATGGGCCACTTAGGGTTCCATAATTTCTTGAATTCAAAAATGGTACCTTCAAATGAATCAGGAATTCTCCAAGATGCAGCATGTCCTTCAGTTAATGACCATCTGAAGAAGGTACTTTTTTTTTCTTTCTTTCTTAAGACTGTGGCCAGAAATCCACGGTTTACTCAGAGTAGTTTAAGGATGTTCATCCAGTCTCTTGAATTAAGAATTATTTTTCATATTATCTATAGACTACCACATTTAAAAAGTAACTCATTAACTTATACCAAACTCTGAAACTAGTCAATGAAACTCATCTAAACTCAGGAATCGATCCTCAAGTTAATGCTGAGTCCAGTGGTTAGTATCATATAATCTTTTCATTGCTTAAAACATGTGAGATTGAACTGGCCACATGCTCCTAACATTTGTTAGGAGGAGGTGGCTTTTTAAACAATCTGGGATATTTGCTTATTATTGTCAACTGTTTCTTGGTAATATAAGTAGAGCAAAGAATGCAACAGGAGAGGAAATCAATTATGTTCTGGAGGTGGAATATCGTGGGGGTTGTGAGCCCCAGCAGACATGTGGGTTAGCACATATCTAAAGCAGAGATTCCTCAGTATGCTTGTACAGTGGTACAAAAGGTATGGGAACCAGCCTTAGGGATTCTGATTCCGTGGGTTCAGGACAGAGTCTGAGAATTTGCTTTTTCTCCTCTTCTTCCTTCTCTTCTTCTTCCTCCTCCTCCTCTTCCTTTTCTTCCTCCTCTTCTTTTTAATATAAACTCATGAAGACTGAGGGCAGCATGCACAGGGACTGCACAGATATGTACCAGATGGGGCCCTAGAGCTGAAAGAAGCTTACACATTTCCCACCCCAACCCAGAAGCCATGTGTGATTGATAAGCTACTTGTAGATGAATATATAGCTTTGTCAAGGGAGTCTCACTAGGGAGACAAACTACTCTTTTAAAAAATACTTATTTTATGTATATCTGAGTACTCTATCTGCATGCACATCTGCAAGTCAGAGGAGGGCATCAGATCCCATTATAGATGGTTGTGAGCTACCATATGTTTTCTGGGAATTGAACTCAGGACCTCTGGAAGAATAGTCAGTTTTCTTAACCACTGAGTCATCCCTACAGCCCCAACAAACTACTCTTAATAGTAAGATGCACAGCCATTAGCAGATGATCAACAGAAAACACTTAGTAGCATCTTTGAAGGTTCCTAGTCTCATAAGGTCCTATCAGAGCTTTACCTAGTTTGCTGTTGTTTTGTTTATTTGTTTTCCTTATTATTTTATTTTTTTAATATTTTTATCTCTGTTTACTCCACAGGTCCTTTGCATATCTATTATGGCTTTTAGTTTAGTGTTTTTATGGGATTCCTGAGTGTGCAAATAAATGGGTTCTTCATCTATGTGTGTTTATTGTTCCTTTTCTTGGGCTTTTTTTCCTTATGTTTGTTTTTCCTTATTTTTCTGTGTTAGTTTATTGAATATTATTTTATTATTATCCCTTAGAAGGCTGTCTTTCTTTTCTAATGAGAGACAGAAAGGAGATGGCTCCAGATGGGAGGGGAGGAATTGCTGGGAGTAGCAGAGGGAGGATAAGCCATAATCAGACTATGTTCTGTGAGAAAAATATATTTTCAATAAAAGAGGGAAAAAAGAAAAAAATTTGCATTTTTAAAAGAAAATCCACGGTGGTGCTGAATTTCCTGGTCTGAAGGCTGTATCTGTAAGCCATTGCTGGAGAGGTACATGAAGGCAGATAATCTGTTAAGTGACTGCACTGGTTGGTTGCCACATTAGTCAACTTGACTAAATGGTTGTGAACTCAATATTTCTATTCACCGAAACCCCCTTTGCACTTCTACGAATGCAGATCGACTTGACTGACCCTGTTGGTCAAATATTTTAAAGTTTTTATTTTATGCTATGCTACCTTGATATGGAGTCGCACAGTTTCATCCCACAATCACAATACGTGCTGCAGCCTACCCAGCCAGTTAGCAGGTGAAGATGGGTTCATAAACACCCATGTCTCTCGCAGCTACCCGACAGCAGACAAGTTATCCGGTTCTTCAAGTCTACTAAGTGGAGCTAATGATGTGAACCCCAATGGATCATTGTGAGAATTATAAATATATTATAAGTATAATCCCTTTATCCAGTAACATTTTAATAAATATAAAAAACTTCAGATAACACTGAGAAAGCCACAGAATTTTTGATAAGGATACAACTCCTCAATGTGAATGTGATAACCTTTTATGAAGTATCAGTTAATTAGGAACATGAGAGTTGATTTAATTTTCTGATTAGCAAGATTTAAGCAAGGCCTTGCTTCAATTCTGGTTAAAATTCCTCTTAACACCTTGTCTTATGAAGTAGCACCTGTCTCCCAACAGTCGTCGCGGATGCGTTAGGGTCACGCCTGCAAACCCATCATTAGCCTCCATTTGTTACCAGAGTCATAGAAGGCAATGAAGTAAGTTTAGTTCCAACTTTTTTTAATACAAAATTCTCATTTGAGGATGCCATTTTCTTTTTTTGCCATATACAAACAAAATGTCTAGCACGAGGAAAAAAATTTAGTTAATAAGTGATTTAGTCAGTTAAAACTTAGTAAATCGCAAATGTAGAATTTCCTCAGGGAGCGTTGGAAACATACAGCTGCTGTTTAATAAGTGCTTAATAAGTGTGGGACCATTTTTAGTCCCTAGATTCCATTCTAATTTTATTATTACATGGAAGTACTAATTAGCCAGAGCACAGCATATCTTTAAAGCCTTTACTGTCCTGCAGTGTATGCCTCTTTATGACTATCTCATGGTCATGATCATAAGTGAGCTGAACTCTGGACATCTGTCCTGATATTGTTCTACTTCTGAGCCTGGAATTTCTGAGGAGATTCCAGCAGACAGATGGCTTATATTAGATGTGAGTATATTCACTTAGGAGATTTTAGAAACAGACACTAGGGTATATGGAGATACACAAAGTAAGAAAATAGATAGATGCCCTCTAAAAGCTGCATAAACAATATACATATATGATGATATGTGTGTATTTTTCTTATTTTATGTGTATGAGTGATTAACCTGCATGTATGTCTGTGCATCATGTGCGTGCCTGGTGCCTGTGGAGGTCAAACGAAAGTAAGGTCACCTCGAACTGGAGGTGAGTTGTGAGTTACCCTATTGGTGCTAGGAATCAAACCCTGGTCCTATGGAAGAGCAACCAGTTCTCTTAATTGCTGAGCCATCTCTCCAGTCCCTATAATATTTCTAATAGTGGAGAATCTAACTGTGCAGAGGCACTTGCTGTCCCTTGGAAGATCCAGTACCTTCATTTTGTTTTGTTTTGATTTGATTTAACATAGAGTTTTTCTGTGTAACCCTGGCTGTCCAGGGACTCACTCTGTAGATCAGACTGACCTCAAACTTATGAGATCTGCCTGCCTCTGCCTCTTGAGTGCTATGATTAAAGACATGCACCACGACTACCCCACAGTGTCTTCTTATCCATTCACTTGGCAACAGGATCTAGACTCCCTTTGTGCTCGTTGAAAGTCAGCCAAATGATTGCCACTGTTTGGTGACTCTGGCACCCACTCTCCCGTGCCTGGGGGATGCAGAGGGAAACAGATAAATTCTCTGTTCTCATAGAATTTTCTAATGTAGGCTGACATAATCAAAATGAGAAGCCAGAGAGTGACTCTGAATCTTCTCTCCAATGGGGAAAACCAAATAGCATAATGTCAGCTCAAGGGTCTGTAAACTTGGTCTGGAGTCAAATCCAACCCACTGGCTGTTATCATATAGTCATGAACTAAGAACGGTTTTTACATTTGAACTTCAATCCCTGTAAAAAAAATTCCTCTCTTCCCGTTAGTAGATCTATTTTGAAGAAGAAACTAAAAGTCACTCAGCTGTTCTGTCCTATTCTGAATTTCATCAAGTAATCATGCATGTTTACTTCTGTGGTTGGCATGTATCTACCTGTGTAATACCAGTTAATACCAGTTTCACCTCTAGGCCTACTTTGTGTATACAGTTATTCCTCTGTTGCTGTGATAAAGCACCATGACCAAGGCACCTTACAGAAGGAAGGGTTCATTTGGGCATATGTTCCAGAGGGATTAAAGTTCATCACTATCACAGTGGGGAAGCATGGCAGCAGGAAGGGTAGCCATTAGAACAAGCTGAGAGCTTACTCACACCTTAAAGTGCAAACATGAGTCAGAAAGTGAAAACTAGGAACAATGTGAGCCTTTGAAACATCAAATTCCATCCCAAATGACAGATTTCCTTCAGCATGGCTACACTTCACAGATCCACCCAAACAGCACCAACAATCAGAACCAAATGTCCAAATGCCAAGATTGTGGGGACATTCATTCAAACCACCACATGCTTATATTAAAAGTTTTGCAGCTTCTGTGGTAGTAACCAGCCCCAGCAGCAAGGAAGGAAGGCTTCATAGAACAAAACTGACATTAAAGCTGAGACCCAAGTGACCAAAGGAATTATGGGTTCTTGTTTAATTCTGACAAAGTCATGGGACCTCTAACTCTCCCTTTCCTTGCTTGTAAAATATCCCAGTTGTAGGCCTATTTTTCCACCAACTCCACTTAGAGTTTCATTTTTCCATTAACTGGACATGGTATATCTTTCATCCTCACCCACTACCCATCATCCCTCTATCCCAACCATCCTATGGAGAAGAGAACAATAGAGATGGCGGCACAACCCCACCTTTGCACACTCAACAAAAATTCCACAAATTCAAGTTCCCCCATTAATTTCCAATCTGTTTACATGACTTTCAGGAAGTGTGTGGACATTTACCAGAGCACAAGCACCATTTTCAAAAGACTACTGAAAAATAGTCCCAAGTCCTAACTTGGAATAACTGTGGCCTTTCAAAGTCTATACGAAATAATATGCAAGGAGACAAAGCTATTTTACCAAGCAGACAGATATTCCAAATTACTAGCTCTTAACAAGCATGGTAATACATCAGTCAAAAGCAATAAATTTAAACTTAATGAAATCTCAATTTGCCTACAGTGCATTTCACTTTGACATTTTCTATATTGCCATGGTGCTTTGATAAAGTTTTTTTAAAATGCAAAGAAAGTGTCTGTAAGGCTAAAGACCAGACTTGGTACCATTGTGGGCAAGGCAACATTACAGCACTTAGGTTGCATCGCTCCATGCCCTGTGGCAGGCAGTGCTAACACTGGTTCAGTTCCCATTATCATCCTATGATTATGCATTTTTACTGCATTTAACTGATAATACAACTACCAGCTCACCTTAAAAGAATTGGCTTGGAGGTTTCATTGCTTTCCAAATGGAATTCATTTGACAAACAAATGACAATTAGCCTGGTCTCCCTGTTCTGCGTCAGGATGCTTTTTGATTGAACCTAGACCAATTTACCATTTTTAAATGAGTTTAGACATTTACATTTAAAATGTCTAGAGGAAATTAGCCCAGGGACATCCAACAGCCAACATGCTTTTTGAAGTTGATTACTATTTGATCTAGTACCCTCTACCTGTGCATTTTGTTCCGACTTCAAAGTTTGGGAATGTAAATGTCACCTCACCTCAAAGCACAGGGAGAAACTTAAAAGCAGCTTGGCTCATTATGGTATGCAAAGGAGCCCATATTTTAATATTCGTTTAATATGGTTAGTTAGCTTTAATGACACCGGTGTGGCGCTGTCATAGTTTTCGGGTCCAAAAGCACTGATTGAAGTTTCTAGCTACTACTTCTATTTTTCTGCACAGCATAGAATTGTGCCTTTGAAGGACAGATTGGCACTTGGCTGTCTCCTTCCTGGTGAGGGCAAGTTCCAGATGAGGACCCCATCTGTCTTGGTGAGGAAACAGGAAGCCAGGCTATCAGAGGATTTAGGGATCTCTAATTGTCAGATATGAGATTCCATTCTGTCTGTTTTAAGAGCAGGCACCCATTGGTACTGAGAAAGCATCTGGTAATTCTGGTACAACCGTACAGTGCTAATAATTATTGTTACTGCTCTGAAGTTAGTTTTGGCTTAGAGCAGGTTTTATCCGTTTGTTATTGCTAGGGTCAACACATCATTGTCAAAATGAGGGACCCAGGCTACACTGTTCAACTTAGGAATAAAATACATCAAATTGTTCTGTGGTCTCACTACCACATTCTGAAGACTTGAATGCAGTATTATCCACAACACCTTCCAAGGAACATTCTGGATGGGAGAGTGGACGCCACAGAACTAAGCAGTCCAACAGCCAGTCCTGTCTGTAGAGTCATGACTTTCACGAATCAGCCTTGAGAGAGTGTCAGAACAGCTTAAAATTCAAGTTTTGTCTTGTATTATAAAAAGACTCATGCCACATGTTTTCAAAATAACTTCAAGTTCAAAAGAGTTTGCACATGACAACACCACATAACCACAGCACAGGATCAATGGTTTGAAAGAAGTCTTTGTGAAAACACACCATGGATCCAGAGACCCTACACTAGAGCACAACAGAGCAAAAACATAGTGACATTGTAAAAACAGACATCTGAACATCGGTCATGGATCCAAAAAAAAATCTCAGGGAAGGATGCGACTCCAGTAACTAACTCGATCTTACTTCTACCAGGGTGAAAATAACGATAAAACAATTTAAAAATAAAATTTTCTTTTAGAATAACTTCAGTTTATTGCTGAAGAGTTTAAACTTCCCCTGGGTCTTTCCCATTCAAACGCTGATTTCTTACCGGTTCCCTCCCCTCCCCTGCTCTTCTCTGGTCCCTGCTCATTTTTTTTAAATGAAAATGAAAATGGTCTTTGCCAAAACTCCAGGGAAGAAACAGTTTCGATGTCACATTTAACACTCCAGCCCCAACTTCTCTCACTCACTCAATATCCAAACTATGACAGAGAAGCGTCAAGTCCTCCTGTCAAGAACTCTTTCTTGCTTATTTTTCTTTTAGTGCAAAGAGGAATTTTTATTATTCTTTTCTGGGCCCTGCAATCGCCTCTTCAGCCTGTGGCTTTGAAGTGCCCAAAGCGTTGTCTTGCAGTGCAAGCTTAACCCAGCTAGATTTTGTTACCTCGCCTGCCCTCTGCTGGAAAGAGTGAGGAATGCTTACCAAGCCGCTCAAACATGGCTACAAGGTTTCCAAATACCCATGGATTTTCAAATAACAGCCGTGGAAATGACAGTCAGGAAAAATCAGATGTTTGAGGTTTTGTTTTCTGTTTTATTTTGTTCTGTTCTGATCATACCTGCAATCCTTGTATTTGGTTGTGGTTTTGATGTCAGTCCAGCTACACAGTGAGCTCCAGAATCCGAAAAACCAACAAAAAAACCAAAAGAAAAAAATCATTCCCACCCCCCAAAGACTTTATAAATGCACTTTTCTCATCTTCATATGCTGGTCCAACACCAGCTTATTTTTCCTGTCTTGTCCTCGGGCATAACTATTTTGAAAACAAATTGGAAATAATTTGAGTGAAACCCACAAAATATTTTTAACACTTCCATCTAGACACTCAACTGCTGTTACAGACCCTTGCCTTGGTGCAAATGACCTGGCAACAAGGAAAAAATATACTACCCAAAGAAGGTGCTTCTCACAACATCCAGACAGCACTAAAATATTACTCTCAGTAACACCACAGAGCCATACTGCCCAAGTGCAAAGCCTTCTCTGGCAGCTACTGACTAGGCATTAGCTTTAAAAAGTTAAATAATTTCTTTATGTCTGTGTTTTTTCTTTACAGCCACAACAATGTTTGCTCCACAGTTGCAAGGATTTACCCCATTAACACACTTGAGTGAATACTTTGTACATTGAAATTATTCACAAGTTTTGGGGAGTGTCATATGAATGATCCAAAATTAATGCCCACAGTGTGGTATGGTAGAAAGGAGAGATCTTTTGAGTTTTTTGCCCCCCAGAATTTTAACATTTACTCTGATGGGATGAAAGCTACAGTTTCTAAATTAAGAATGGGCACATTTCCAAGGAAAGAAATATAACTTTCAGTGGGAGATTACTTAGAGAAATACCTTCTTTACCTCCTCTGGCAGCAAAAGTCTGAGGCATGCAATCGATCACACACATTATCTGATGACTCTCAAGGAAAGAGCTGGCTTGGCAGCAGTTGTTGGTCTCTTCTTGCAGGACTGTAAGAGAAGGTTAGTAGATAAATGGCTTCAACCTATTAGGCACACATTAAAGAACCGTTCACTTGTCCACTCAGGCACTTAATAAACATTTAAAATGTGCCTCCTCAGTGCCTATGGACCCTAGGCTAAGCAGAGAGAATGAAGATGTGATGAAGCAAACGTGGCCCAGGGCTGCAGAGCTGGCTCAGCAGTTAAGATCAGTTCCCAGCACCCACATCACAAGCAGCCCACAACTGTCTGCAATTCCAGCTTTGGGTTATCAATATATCTCCTAATTTCTATGCACACACTCACACACACACACACACACACACACACACACACACGAGACAGAGAGAGAGAGAGAGAGTTTCAAGATTGATAGGAAATATCAGTAAACATACAATTTAAAGTAAAAAACTATGTACAAGGAGAGGGCCAGGAGACAGCACCCCACATCTCATTTGCAACAGGGACTGACATCTAATTCACAAGAGTCTTACTGATCCAAAAGAATGACCGAAGAGCTAAAATGTCCCTGGTGTCCAAGGTGAGCAGACAGTTCACATTTAAGAAAACCAATTGGGTAAAGGAACTGGTGACTAAGCCTGATGGACCTGAGTTTTATCCAAGGGAACTACATGGTGGAAGGAGAGAACCAAATCCCATCAAGTGTTCTCTGATTTCTATATGCACACTGGAGCACACCACACACACACAGACACACACTATACACACACTACATACACCACAAACACACACATACACTACACACACATACCATACACATCGCACATAAACACACTATACACACACACCATACACACATATATACACTATACACACATACCACATACACACATCATACATACACACACTATACACACACACACCACACACTACACACACACACCACACACACACCACACATACATACATACACTACATACATACCATGTAAAAATTTAAAAAGAAAACCAAAACCACCATCAACTGCAAAAGACATATTTGCCCACGAAAAACCAACAGGGGGTTTAGAACATCTACTCAACAGTACAGGCAGAGTGAAGCACCACAGCTTTGTGCTGGGGCTTCATTTGTATGAAACAAAATTACATTTTCAGTGCTCAATAAAACTTCGTGCCACTGTGGGTGCAGAATATTCTTGAAGGGTTCTCAGAATGAAAATGGAAGGTAGGCATGTGGAGGTGCTAACTCAAACACCCTTAAGGGCCGCTCAAGAGTGACTGGGAATATTGCAACTCTTCCAGGAGATATTTTTCTCTGCTAAGAAGTGGAGTCTCTGTAGGTATAAAATACAGATGTGCACAGTGTGCACGGTATATAATGAATCTTCCCTCCTATTAAATCTTCCAAATAGCTGAAGTGATATGTAGAAAATAATTGCACAGGGCCTATTAGGCGAAGATACATTGTATCTGTATAAAGCTTCAAGTTAAATTGTTAGAATCTGTAGCATATTGGATTGTGTTTTTCTTTAATGAATTTCCATGGAAGGAAACAACTTGAGGTTAACATTCTTGGGTCACAGAACAGTTCGCAATGCTAGCCCATTTTTTTTTTTCATTAATGTGTGTGTGAAACTCTATTTTTAGTAATAGACATTCTACTCTTGTGGATTTTTCTCACTGCCTTCTCAGTAATCACTTTTAGGTCAAAGTTATAAACACATAGTCTAGTAAAAATGAGATACATAGGAGAATAGTATTGTTTGAGAATCTAAATTGTGGATTAAAATCCAGATGTTTTCCCAATACTTTGCATATATTTATACATGTGCATATATAGATATCTCTGTGTGTGCATGTATACACACACACACACACACACACACGTGTGTTATATAAAAATGCTATGTTATGCAAATAGCATAGTAACATTGTAACACAGATAATAGAAAATGGTTCTGAGGATGGAGAGCTAGACTAACCAGTGTTAAGAACACTGGCTGCTCTTGCAGAGGTTGGGTTGAGTTCCCAGAATCTACATGACAGCTCAAAATCATCTGTAACTCCAGTTCCAGGGGATTCAACACCTTTTTTTTTTTTTACTTCTGTGGGCACCAGTTACACATGTGTTACACAGACATTCATGTAGACTCATACTTGAAAAAATGGCTAACTTGATAATTGGGGTACATGGACAAGAAAAGTTTACTTGAATGTAAAGAAAAGGTATTTCAAGAATTCTTCTAGAAAAAAAATCACAGAGCTGAAGATTCTTGTAGTTAGAAACACCATTAACCTGCTAACTACTGAATATGAAACTAGAGCAAAAAGGTTATTTGGCAGCTTTAATTTAATGTAATATAATCAGGAGAAAAATGTAAGTTCTCATTAGGTCAGTATATAACTTTAGTACATTTTTGTTAAATTTCTCCAGAAGAGGTTTTAATTAGAACCAGAATAAAATATTTATTTTATATAAATAAGTATATATATAATATGCATATGTATATTTTAATGAATGTATTCATATCTACAGATTATAAACATGGAGAGATATAAATCTATGGATATAATATAGACATAAAGTTATTAATCTCATTGAAAATAAAACACCCATGCACTTTAGGAGCCCATGGAAAATGGTTCAAGTTTATTATCTTTGTAGTGAACATAGTACAGTAAGAAAATACTACTTACAATGATTTTTAATTGCCATTCTCCACCTTTAAGAGTCACAACCTTGGGGCACAGGATATTGCTCAGTTGTTCAACTGTTTTTCCATTGAGTATGAGAACTCAAATATTGGTTCACCCCCAGAACCAATATTCAAAAAGTCACACGTGACTTTTTTGGCACATACTTCTAAACTGGGTGGGTCCCTGGGGCTCACTGGCCCGATAGTTTAGCCTACTTGGTGAGTTCCAGGCCGGGCTGGGCTGGGGATTCTGTCTCAATGAACAAAGCTAATAGTATTTAGGGAATGACACCTGAGGTTGTCTTCTTGGCTTCCCCACATGCACACACATGTGTACCCCAAAACGCATGTATACCCACACAAGCACACAGGGAAGTCAAAACCTAAACAATCTGAGTCTATAATCTCACCAGCAAGCCCAATCATGGAAGTAGCTTCATGTCTGTTGTAAAACATTAGACTTCCCTTGAGTATTAATCTTTGGATTACATTGAGTACTCTTTAAAGGGTCATCGCAGTCAGATAGTTGTTTGCCTGTAAATAGCCAAGTATTTTCATCTGCTTGCATACATTACATTGGGTGGTGTGATGGTATAGATTATTGGAACTACTGTTTGATAAAACTAATTCTTAAATGCAGATAAATTGCCCCTTTGTTCACCCAGGAAAATTCCACAATGAAAGTCACCATTCATGGGCCCAGAGCCATCTATCTCCTTAGTGAGACTGCAGTCTCCTCTCCCAAGGCACATGTAAGTGAGACTCAGGATCTTTCAATTGACAAATGTCTTTTCATGTGAAATCACAACTCCTTTCTCTCCCCAGACTAAGTTGCTTCAGATCATTGTCTCTTCCATGGGACAGGAAGGGAAACTAATCTATAAAATGTCGAGACTCCACTCTGGATGCCAAACCCTGCAATTACATTGTGCAAAGGGACTTCATGAATAATTCCTGGGGTATGATCTGACATTAATCTGGATAGTTAATACAGAGCTGGGAAATTGCCAGGAAAAAAAAAAAGCTGACTGATTTCTTTATAATAGCGCATTTTTGGGGTGAGGACACAGTCTCTTCTCTAAGCTACACTTTCAATGCACATTGAGCACTTAGCTATCATCTTTATATCTTGTGTTTCCGTTTTAAGCTGGAGGCCTAAGCAAGGTATTATGTTAGAAAGTGCCAACCAGGCAAAACAGTTCAAAACATTTATCTATGACACATCCTCGGATTTTAAATGACATCATTCTCCAGATCACCATCATTATCATCATTATTTAAAGGGCCTGTATGCATCTCTACACCATGTGAGTGTCTGGTGCCTGCAGAGACCAGAAGAGGGCATTAGATTCCCCTGGAACTGGAGTTACACACAGTTATAAGCCACCACTCGAGTGCTGAGAATCAAACCAAGGTCCTATGGAAAAACAACTAGCACTCTTAACTACTGAGTTAGTTATCCCTTAAATGGTTTGTTGTAAGAAAATCAAATTCAATCCCAGTGCCATAGCTGTGTGTGTGCCACTGTTTCTAGGCAGAGTGTGAGTGCTCTCTCTCTCTCTCTCTCTCTCTCTCTCTCTCTCTCTCTCTCTCTCTTGCTCTCTCTCTCTCTTTCTCCCTCTCCTTCTTTCTCTCTTGCTCTCACTCTCTCTCTTTCCCTCTTTCTTTTACTCTTGCTCTCTTTCTCTCTCCTTCTCCCTCCCCCTTCTCTCTTCTAACCCAGGCTGTCCTTGAGCTCACTATGTAGCCAAATAGAACCTTTAATTTCTGGTCCTGTCTCCATTCCCATGGTCCCAGGATTATAGGTATGTACCACTAGGTCCAGTGAATCCACTAGGTCCAGTACCGCTACTAAAGATTTAACCCAGGGCTCTATGCATGTTTGTCAAGCACTCTGTCAACTGAGCTATAGGCCCAGCTGAGAACTAGGGTAGGTGATCTCCAAAAGTCTCCTTTTGGATGGGTGAGTCAATGTTGATATCTCTTCTCAAAGACAACTAGATGTATGGTAAACACTTGGCCTTTTGTTAGTTAAAATAGTCCATAGATTCAAGTGTGCACTTCTAGGAGGTTTAGCTTTTGTTCAGCATCCTTACAAAACTTCTGAAAAGAAATGAAGAAAGCAAAGAACAGCATGTTTTCTGCTCTAGGGACCAGTTAGAGATCTATGTAAAACAGAAAATTATTTTCAGAGAAGGCACAGACTAGAAAGATGACTCTGTGGGTAGAAGTGCTTGCTGCAGACCCACAAAGAGCTGAATTTGGATACCACCATCTACAGAAGAAAGTCAGATGTGGCCACAAGTGTCCATAACCCAAGTGCTGTGAGGGGTGGGTGGAGATTGGAGAGCTACCGGCCATCAGCCTGGTTCTAGGTTTAATGAGACATTTTGTTTCAAGGGAATAAGGTGAAGTGATTCAGCAGTACAACCAAAGACCTCTATATGTGTCTCTGTGCAAGGGTACACACATGTCACATTCAAAGATGTGTATTCCTTCTCTCATACAGAGAAAGGGGAAGAGGAGGAAGAAGAAGAGGAGGAAGAAGAGGAGGAGGAAGAGAAAGAGGAGGAGGAGAAGGGGGAGGAAGAGAAAGAGAAGGAGGAGGAGGAAGAAGAGGAGGAAGATGAGGAGGGAGAGAAAGAGGAAGAAGAGGAAGAGGAGGAGGAGGAAGAGAAGGAAGGAGAGAAAGAGGAGGAGGAGAAAGGGGAGGAAGATGAGGAG
>JANHMN010000003.1:185316885-185330052 GCA_030674055.1 Rhabdomys pumilio
AGAAAAAGAGGAGGAAGAGGAAGAGGAGGAGGAGGAAGAGGAGAAGAAGAGGCAGAGGAGGGGAGGGGGAAGGAGGAGAAGGGGGAGGAGGACGAGGAGGGAAAGAAGGAAGGACCAAGATACAATCCCAAGATGAGGTGTTTGTAGAACTCTGAGCAGTGAAAGATGTTAGGACTTATTTACAGGTTTTATTACTAAGAGGGAAAACAAACAAACAAACAAACTACATATATTGATCTTTCCCATAATACTTAAGTACAGATCTGCTATTGAATATTTAAAACAGATACAGATTTAATACAAATCAATCACTGTGTCTCAGCCTTCCACCCACAACCAATCCAGTTGTACCAGTGCAGAAGTAAACATCACCCTGCCTGGAGACCCTTAGAAATGTTCTTGCATCGTGTGTTCACTTGTCTGTGGCTCTCCTCCTTCTAGACCATGAATGTTCCTGAATCAAGTGAAAACAATGTCTGAGTGTGACTTGGTCAGTATTTGTTCATGGCTGGAAAATCCAGGGTGGCTTCACCAGAGCCAATAGCTCATCTCAGAGAGCTAGAAATGAAATCAGAGAGACAGGCAAGAGTAGGGATGGACTTTAACAATCACGATTGGAAAGATGAACCATTTTCTGTAGAGACCAGTGAGAATCAACACTCAGGAAATGGTCATAAGTCCCGAAGATGTTGCCACTTTCACAACCTTGACGACATTCCACTCAGTGCCACACATGAAATCTGGGTGTGATCCCTGCATTACCTAATTTAGTCTCATAACAAACCCAAGTGTAGCCTGTCATCATCTCCTCCATACACATGGCCTAGCCAAAGCTTAAGAGTCCCCAGTAACCTCTTCAAGGTCATGTAATTACTAACATTGCTCTACAGGCACGCATGCACAAGCACTGGTCAGAAGAATTTTCCTAACAAAATTATATAACACTTTAACAAGGACAATTGCCTGTAATTTCAGCACAATGACACCCATAATTTCTTCATACTGACTTTCAGGCTGTTACTCATGTGTTATATAGCTGTACCAAAGCGATTAAACAATTTTGTGACATACTCTTTTGCTTAATGTTACCAATTAGATTTCTCTTTATTGTTGCATATTAGTTATATTTTGGGGGTTTCTTATTTTTATCTGGTGGAGTGTGTGTGTGTGTGTGTGTGTGTGTGTGTGTGTGTGTCTGTGTGTGTCTGTGTGTGTGTGAGTGTGTGTGTGAGAGTGTGTGTGTGTGTGTGTGTGTGTGTGTGTGTGTGTGTGCATGTAGAGGCCAGAGGAGGGCATTAAATTCCCAGGAGATGCAGATGTTTTGGTATGGATGCTGGGAACCAAACTCTGGTACTTAGAAAAGTAGCAAGAACCATTGAGCCATCTCTCTAGTTCCTACAGTTGTGAGTCATAATAGTTTTTGTTTACTTTCTGTCCTTGTCTCTAAATTTGCTATAAAATGCTCCATATAGATAATGTTTTGCTTTCTCCCTGTTCTCTCCACATTGATTCCCAAGAGCAGTTGTCAGAGAACATGAATATTTCATAACTCCTGGATGTTACTTATACTAATTTCTGCTAACTCCAAGAATTATTGTCTGCCAGTTTCAGTAAATAGTCTCCAGTGATCATCCCCTATTAGATAGTTCGCTTTTTAATGAAGCGACACAAATGGTACTTTTCTTTTATGTTTTTAATTACAAAACATACCATGTGTTTTTCATATTTAAATAGCTGGAGAATGGTTTTGACCTACTTATTAAATAGAATCTTTATATTTACAATGTTGATTAGGGTCATTATATGTCCAGAAAAATACTATGTCTTGTTATTTTTATAGAAATCTATTTTATAACAAACTTTTAAAATTTTGTTTTTATTGTCCATTCTCTTTGTGTGAAGGCATTTTCAAGATTGCTTGCAGTGCTATTGATTTATTTATTATTTTTATTGATTTATTTCTGTTGCCTCCATCTTTAGAATGCTTTCAGTCTTCCAAGTAGCTGAGATTCTATTTTATATTTGGTCAGGTTTTATTGACTGACTTTTGGTTTTGTTTAATCTTTTTCTCACATGGAGGTTACTTGGGGCATCCAAGAAGGAAGAAGTAGTTTTCCTCACTCTCAAGCTTTATTAAGTAAGCTTTAATTTCCCTATTGTATGTGATGCTCTATGGCATTTTATGTTTTTATGTTTAAACATAAAACCTGAGAGGGCTTCTTTCCTGTTCCACAGACATAATTCAATTCTTAGCATCCTAGTCTTAAAAGAAAATCTTCTGTTCCTTTTATAGTATGGCTTTACATCTGATGGGTTGATGTTTATGGTAATACTTTAAGGGTCATATCTATTTAGTCTTTTCAATTGGAATAAAAATTATTTTCATTATTTTCAAAGTAAGTGTCTGAAATCGTAAACAAAGATGTTTAAATCCTAATGTTATCATAAAACAAATCCACATCATTATATGCTTCATTTATACTCACCTTTCCAGACCATTTATTCTAAAGAGTTCTATTACAGGTAAACCATTTTTCACATCAAAATCACTGATTGTTTTTATTGCGCACTTCTTAGGTTTGGATATGAATACGCCTCCATTTACAATGGGAATATCTCCCAATAAAACTGATTATAAGCTGAGAATATCATAGCAGAAAGCCAATTTAATATATATATATAACCTGTTAAACTTAGTCACACTGCCTACTATAGTATGCTGCTTGTCTCTCTTGTTAACTGGGGGACCAAATAGAGAGCTGTGTCTTAGTCATGGTACCCACTAGCTACAAAAAGAGCATACTATTACATAGTCCAGGAAAACATTAAAATTCAAGGTACAGTTTATATAAAGTATGGTTTCACATCATCATATAGCAGAAAAGTAGCAAACCAAACTATCCTATGTCCTGGAGAGCTGCAATTGAGCCTTCTACTTTGCCTTTTAATGGGAGCAATTTTGTGCATTTATATTTATTGTTTCCATTTAGTCTATTTTGAACCATATTCAGTAATCATTATTCTACACACACACACACACACACAAACACACACACCCTCACACATACAAACACACACTCACATTCACACAGAAAGATATACACAGATAAACACATTCACACACAGAGACACACACACACACACTCACAAACACAAACACACACATTCACATACACAGAGATATGCACAGACACACACACACACACACACACACACACACACACACACACACAGGTCAGAATAATTTTCCTGACAGAAGAATGTAAGACTATAACAAGACAAGAGTGCCTGTAATTTCAGCACAATGATACCCATAATTCCCTCAGACTTCCTTTCTGTTACTTCCTTCTATCCTTGACAATCTACTCACCATTATAAAAATGGTTCAATCAAGGAACTCTTTCTCCAAGATTGAGTAGATAAATAGGAATGACCTAAGATAATATAATGATTAAAAGACATTCCAATAAACCATGAAGCTAGATTAGTTTATAGTGGGGTAACAGTGGGTATGAAAAACCAGCAAACCAAATGACAGGCTATGAAATAATACTCTAACTGACTTTAATCAGCTCAGATGCTCTGCTTGTCAAATAAGTACGTGAACAACAATTTTGTCATCTAAGTACAAACTGACTTACCATGTTTATGTATAGAGGAGAGGCTGGCCTCCTGTGCCCACGTTAGTGAGGAGCAACTGGGAGGATGATATCCACTGGAGAAATATTTTAAAGAAGGATTAAAGAAAAAGTTTCTGGTGAAACAGTCCCCAGGAAACAACCAAAGGCTGAGAGACAGAAATCACTAGTTGGACATCGAAGCTGGAGGGGTATGAGTAGATATAACACACAGAGCTGGTGAAGAAGGAAAGCAGATGCCCTGAGGTGGCTGAGAATGTGAATCACAGTGGGTCTTACTAGGTGGCCTGAGACACACTCTCTAGACTGAGTCTCACTTCATGGTTTCTATGCGACATACTATATATATTCTTTGTTTATCTTGAATTCATTTACATCTTGGTGTCTAACAATTTAGTTTGCTAGTATCATCAACTTTACCTTGACAGAATTGCAGATATGAAAATAAATGTGAATGAAATCAAAGTTAAATCCCATGAACCTTTCTCATTCAGTAATTTTATTTAATCAGTCATTGTTTGGTGGTCAAGAAGCCTCCAAAATGACAATAATGGGTTTAGTAAGAAATATAATGAGGTGATAGCAAATGCTATGTTGGGTTTCGCATCCTTGGACTTTAGCACTGTACCAGGATCATAAAAATTATAAGCATCCCACATGTGACTTCTTTCCTCAAGTTAGCCACTTCCAAGATTGGCTCAAGAATACGAAAATTTTATGCCTGTATTTCCTACTAGAAACATAGAACCAAATGGATTTTCCACGCGGTGAGTGGTGGATATCCTTAGGGAACACTTTGCTAAATCTGTGCATAAAGCAAGAGTTAGGTTTTTTTTCTGCAAGACATGTGGAGGTATGAAACTGTAGGCAATGGATTAGCTGCTTAGCCATGTTGAGACCAAATGCCAACATGCTTTAGTTTCCACCTCATGACTATGACAAAGCTGCTATAGCTTTGGACACAACAATCTTGTTCAAGAAAATGTAAAGGAGAAGATGGCAGAGCCATTTAGCTCCTACTGACCTTTCTCTAAGGAAACAAGTGTTTTACTTAACACTGAGACAATTCCCACAAATTTCTGGTTGTGATTTATAAAAGAACTTTTGAGCTTCTCTAGGACAAAGAAAGAAGCAGGAATGGGCTTAGGTGGCCAAATAACAGTGAAAAGGATCCCCACCTTGACTCTGGAGAAAAACCCAGGGATATGACACTCATTGGTCTTTATGCAGGCAGCAACTTGTATTATTCATGGGCCCTTGAGAAAAACATTCAACTTTCTTGAAGACAGATTTCTTCATGTACAAAATGTGAATAATAATGGGAGACGAGGAGCAGAAATATGTGACATACTGAATGTCATTTGTCTTCTCTGAGGATTCCTGTTGAAGTTACAAACACTTAGTACAGCTATACTGTTTAGATATGGAGTCCTTAGGAGGTGGATGGAATTAGATAAGGTCATTAGCATGTAACTTTCAAGATTGACTCCGAATAACATCATAAGAAGGGGTAAAATGCATTGGAGAGATGGTTCAATAGATAAAAGTACTTGCTATCCAATCATGAGGACTCAAGTTTGAATCTCCAGACACCATGAAGAGTATTAAGTAGGCATGATAGGCAAATGTTTATAACCCCATCAGTCCTGAAGAGGAAATCAGAGGCAGAGACATTAAAATCCCAAAGGCTCATAGGTCAAATAGCCTGACATATATAGTAGAGAAAAAAATGAATAAACTCTGTCTCAAACAAAAAAGAAGGTGAGAACCAACCCCTGAGGTTGACCCCTGCTCCCTACTCCTGTGCTGTGCCTACATTACTACATATGAATGTGTATGCACACAGAGAGAGAGAAACTTAGACACACACATACACGTACAAACTCATACACACATATAAATACATAAACACACAAACTCACACACACATACACTCAGAGACCCACACACACATATACACACATGTACACACACATACAGACACATATACACACAAACATACAGATTTACACACACACACACACACACACACACACATTCCACATGCACACACTTAAGTAAGAAAGGATAAGCAAGATGAACAGAAGGAAGAAGAGGAAAAGGAGGAAGAGAAGAAAGAAAAGGAGGAAGAGGAAGAATAAAACAAGAAGGTGCACACAGAACATCTGCTGCCTGTGTCTTGCCATGGATATCCTGACCACCTGTACCCTGCCAGCAAGAAGACCATCACCAGATAGGATCCTTTCACCTCTGCACCTTCAGAACCATGAACCAAAATGAACGCATTTCCCTTGCGACTCAGTCCGTGGGGTTGTGTTGTTGGCAACATGGCAGAGGGTATTAAATGAAGAGGAGCAATTATTATTTGAGGTGAATTTTCTGCCATTTAGATAACATTTGACTTGTCTGAGACATATAATTTCAGAACCTAGGTTCCAAATTATGCACCGCTTGTCTTCACATTGAGTCTGCAGCTCAACAGAACCATTGTAGAGAGACCGGAGCAGTGATGCTTGCTGCCTGGATTGACCAGGGACAGTGAGCAAAGAGTCACTATTTCTAGCAACATGTCTAGAAGAAAGTAAAAAATACGACAAAAAGATACTTGTATAGGCCCATGGGCAGTCCACTGCTGAGATGCACTGCTCTGCATCTTAAAGTTGTCATCACTTTCTTTAGATTTTAAT
The DNA here is from genome assembly GCA_030674055.1 of Rhabdomys pumilio. NCBI lineage: Eukaryota > Metazoa > Chordata > Mammalia > Rodentia > Muridae > Rhabdomys > Rhabdomys pumilio. The sequence goes on from JANHMN010000003.1 coordinate 185,323,211, forward strand.
TTTCAAAATTGATTCGAATAATGTTTAGCTCTAGATGAAACACTTAAGCGATACCTAGAAAGCCCTTCATTTAGAGTCATATTTCACATCTAGATTTCCACTGAGAAAAGCTATAGAACTCAAAGTGATCAAAATTATTTTCAGAACCGAACAACGCCAGGACTGATAGTCTCAGTGTAACGATCATCTATTAAAAATAGTCTTGGAAGACTGTTGACATGTCTTCTGCTTAAGGACTGGAGTCCTATGAACTCTTCATAAGGATTAAAGAGAATCATGTATGTATGTCATGCAATAGTCAGATCCAAATATGAGCTGGAGAAATTAGGCTAAGCTATACACAGATGTTTAAAATTTACCAGAATGCACGCACATGCCAAAACTTGAGAAAAATGAAAAGAAGTAATAGCATTATAATTCTTCATTATTTATTTAAAAAATAGTTTCTACACAAGCCAATTTAATATACACACAAATAGCAATGACTTGTCCAAGGAAATATTGGAGTCCATTAGGATGGCATGTGTATAATCTGACTCAACAAGTCAGGATATATTTTCTGGAAAACATAATATCTTTGCCGCATTGTGTGAGATGAAGGTTAGATTACATTCTTGCCTGTGCAATAACTCCCACATCATAAATTCTGATGAAATTATATCAATATACAAAGCAAATGGATGTCTGACCCAACATCATTTTCTAGCTCTCAGAGAGAGAAGCTGACACACAGGCAAATCCCCAGCCGCTTGGAGCAATACTCTGACAGCCTGCCTGTGCCTGGGAACTGTGATTAACTATCTTGACCAGGAGGGGCTGTTAGAGTTTGTGGTTTCTGCTCTGAATACTAAACTTGGGCATACAAGAGTCCTTATTGTGGGGAGCACTTGGAAATGGGAATACAAAATTGCTTTATATTTGCAGGGTTTGATTGCCTCGGATGATGCAGTCCTAGCTGGTGGGCCTCTTTTGCTGCTTGTATTTCCAGATTATAAATCATTCCTTTGACAGGGCATCTACCACAGCCAGGTCTCTGTTTCTGTGGCATCGTTTTCTTGTTTTATATTATAATTTGCAACTGTTCTTCTGGGCTGTTCTTTTAAATGACACACTTTGCATAGTTTATGAGAATGGAGTCAAAATCAAAGCTAATAAAAGACTCCCCAACTTTTCTTAGACGTGTCAAAGCATCTGCGGCTTTGAGTTTGGAAGGGACTGGGACACGGATAGAAATGGTAGACTCATGCATGCCATAGATAGGCGTTGTGTTGACCAATACTGAAGTTCAATATCACAAAAGCGAACACATGGCAAAGCCCTACTGACCAGTGGTCAGTCAATTACCTGATCCTGGAAAATAGGGCGCTATCTGCTTGGAATCTGTGTCAAGAGACTAAGGCATTTGTTGCATCCACACATAAAAGGGGGCCTAGAAATGAGTCTCCTCTTCCTCCTTTGAAAATAAGGGTGTGGAGCAGAAGCTTTTCAAACTCTCCTTCAATTCTGCCATTTGGGCAACAGTATACTCAAGGGTCGGGTGGATGGTGAACTCAGGCGATGGCCATGAACAGAGGCTGCTTTCTTGCTGTAGACATCAAATTTAGATTCAAATTTAAAAACTTGAAGTCACTTTTCTTCCTGGAAACCCACAATGGTCCATAGCCAAATTCATATCTCAATTTAAACATTTCTGGCTTCTCCTGACTCAGCCCTGAAATTTCTGGTTGCTATAAACACAGATGTAGGAAGATATTAATTTAAAAGAGGATGCTGAACAAACTAAAAAGGCTCAAAGATCCTGTGTGGTACCTCCAAGTGATGCTGTCTCCAGTTTGTGAATAAAATAGTTCGTAGTTTAAAGGTCTGTTTTGAAAGAATCTTGATCCAGAAATAAGATGCTCTCTTTAGCTCTCTACTGGGGTCCCTGGCTTCTTGATCTCTTCAGTTCTTACCAGATTAGTGTTTCTTGAACATTCTAGACACCATAACACTTAGCTGGAACTGGGAGTAACCCAAAGTTCCATAGTATCTGGAAAGGGTTTTAAAATTCACCAATGGCAACATTTTCTGAGCAATTATTAACCTCTCTCCTGCCTCACTCCTCACCACCCAAGAGACTACTTGTAGATATTTCAAATGTAACCTAAATATAATTGTAATGTTACTAGAGAAATCTAGTTCAAAACTCATGTTGGAAAGGAAGTCAAAAGGATTGTCCCTGAGCCAAGTCAGATAAACAAGGAAGTTTCTATCATTTCCCGGCCCCACACACTCCACAGTGATAAGTTTGACTCTGCTGTGGAACAAGCTGGGGACTGACAGTTACTGAATACTGAAATCAATTGGAGAGATTTTCCCTAGCTCTAGACTCTTAAAACTGAGAAGGCTTTGTAGACAATGGTCCCATTTTAAAGATGAAAAGATGAGATCAAACAGAACAAGATGTCCTAGCTCAGGTCATTGAGACAGTAGTAGAACTCATATGTAATGACTTTGAAGATGTCTTGTCTGTAAACTCTGCAAGGAATGCATTTTCCCCTGTAGCCCACACATTTCTATCACCACAAACTCTGTTTTCAGGACCGGGTTCTCTGCTGAATGTCAGGTCCTCTGCTCCTTTCTGAACTTTTCTATTCTGTCTCACATATTGTTTTCTTCACTCTGATCTTGAACTATGTCGTTATAGCTTACATATAAAAATCTTGTTCTTGGTGCTGCAGTGTCCCAGTGGTTTAAAGAGCTTGCAGTCATGTTGGGATGGCTCAGAGCTGCGTGTAACTTCAGCTACAAGGAATCCAACACCTTCTTGCTCCATGGAGCACCTGAATTTGCATGCGCATATCCACACAGAGACACACACAGGCACAGTACTAAAAATAATAATAAAACTAAAAAAGGAAACACTGTTCTAAAGTTCGCCCACTGAAGGACCGCTTATTAGATTTCCTTTTAAAAATAAAAAAGGGACTTTTTAGGAACAATTTGCACTTTGTTTTTCTAGCTAAAACGCAGGTGGCATGAGACAATACATCTAAATCTAGAATTTTGCTTACCTGATATTGTTTCATAAAAACAAACAAAAATGAAGCCTGCAAGAAGTTATCAGACCTCTCTAATATTAAATGATTGAAAATACTTTAAAAAACTGAGTGGGGAAAAAACTGAGTGGGGAGAGTCAAATAATTCAAGATTCAGAAGTAACCATTCTGATAATGGTGAACTGTTCAGATACTAAGAGCCTGCTACTCCACAGATACCTATCTGACTCTTGACCTACTTTATGGCTCCCGGCTTTGAGGTAGATTGCTTTTGTTAGCAACTAGGTGAAGTTTTAGATTATTTGGCCTGTGTTATAGTGAATACTCAAAATCATTAGTTCACAGATTCAGTAGCTGAGAAACTAACCCAGGTTTGCTAACCTATCAAGTAGAGGAGAGGAACTCTCTTCTATTTGAAAGCCTGGTACAAGCTTTCAAATGATAGGGTGATCCATGCTTCAGTTTCCTATCCCAAAAAGCACATGATGTCTCAGGCTCATTACACTCCTCATTTCACATGTCGTGACTAACCCCCTCTCACTAGCATGAAGAACAGAGCCAAAACTAAGTGTCAATAGAAGCCCATGAATCCCCTAGACTCCTGGAGTGGGCATTATGGCAACAACACTCAAAAGGCAGATACCTACCTCCTGACCCATCGTGTACACACAGTTCCCATCTGAACTGCCAGCCAGCACTGAACCCAGACAAGCAAGAACTTTCCTTGTCCATGGACCAACCACATCTCTGCGTCATCAGTTTCTCACATGCTGGACTCAGCCCTGAGTTCACCTTCATGGACCAGGCATGGAACCGCTTAGCTTCTTTTCAGTAAATCCCCATGCCCCATCCTGTGCTTATTTGGAACCAGCCAAACCTTGTTTTCTATTCAGGGATGCTTCTGGCAAACTTCCCGCTGCAGGACTCTAGCACTGACAGAGGTTAATGGGTACCATTAGCCACTCTCTGCAGCCTGGGTTTGATCTTCTTGGCACAGGAAAATTCAGCTTTTGCCCTTTATCTTGTTATCCAAGAGGCTGAAAGCCCACGACAGCCAGGTTTGCAGATGCTACTCCTCTGAGGTTGGGTTGCACTGGAAAAGGAAAGCAACATAAGCAGTGTACACTTCATTCCCTTCACCAGCCAGCTGGCCTGTTGCTGAAATCAAGACCAATAAGAGAATGCACACCAGCCCGTGCTTGGCACTGCTTTGCATCCCTCCTCCCCAAGAAAGCAGGAAACAGTGAAAAGCAGCAGAAAAAAAAACTTTAAAAGCCTGCCCTGGGTCCAAAGCGTTCTTAACTCTCTTGCCTTCCTAAGTCCCTGGAAGTATACCCCATGCAGGCATATAGGCTAATGACATTAAAAGACAATAGTCAAAAAAAAAACTAGAAAAATGTACACTGGTCTTAAAGATTTACTCCTTGGGAGCATACACTTCTTCTAAGATTCACTTGGGAATTCCTGACCCTTAACCTAAGACCCCCACATCAAAAAGTAGAAACAAGAAGGGTATACAATATACGGTCATAGTACTCTTGAAAATGCCTCAAGTCACCCATGAGGCCAAGCCCTTGGCTATGCAGAAAACACTGGCCTCTCAGACCACTGCTTAGTGGGCTGTATTCCAGCAAAGAAATAAACTGCTACATTTTTGCATAGCAGATGAAATAGTTACTGAGATTAGGAGCCCAAAACTCTTGGTAAGAGAAGTAAGCAGCTTGACACACATCCCTAACCCCATTGAGGGCACTACAGCAGTAACCACCAGTGGGTAGCACTCAGGATTGCTGTGCTAAGCCAACATCTGTAAAACTGGCTTTCCATGGGAAAACCTTCTGCCTCCTCTCTCCTGCCTTTTCTCTTCAAGCACAGAGCTGAAATCAGCTCACATTAATGAGAATGAAATAGCCCCATTGTTGAGGGCTTCTAGAATCTTCATTTCTGAGTTTAGCTGGAAAGCAAACTTTCTATTTAGAAATCCTATCTGGGGCTGTGGGAAATGGTTCATTGAGTAAGGCTCTAGCCATGCAAGCATGAGGACCTGAATTTGAATTCCAAGAACCCACATAAAGCTGAACAGAATAGTGTATACCTGTAATCCCAGTATACCTACAAAGAGATGGAAGGCAGAGACAGGAGAATACCCATAAGCTTAGGAGCCAACTATCCTGGCATACACAGTGAGCAAACCCAAGAAGTTGTGACTCAAGTAAGGTGGAAAGCTAGGATGCATTTCTGAGGTTAGACTCTGGCCTCCACACATGTGCTGTAGCATGGGCACACTCACAATCACGTGTGTGAATGGATACACACTCAAATGGTAAAGTTGTTTCACAAATATTCCAGACCAAACCATTTCCATCTACATTTAAGTTGCAAAGTCCAAAGCTACTCTGAAATAAATATTCTGTTTTTAAATGCAGAGGTTAGGGTAGGGTGGGGATAAGGGAAGCAGCTGGAAATGAGAGCTCCAGGGACCTCTGACTGTAGCAGGCAGCCTCAGTATAACCAGCTCTGAAATGGACATAGTGACACACACCTTGATGAAAGGGTAGAATCAAGTTAATTAATTGGCTTCTTCAGAGTAGAAACTGTCGTTGTCTTCAAAACCTTAAGATGAAAGCCGTGAAATGATGTCGTCGGTTCATAAATTGTTACATCAAACACAGGATGCCTATAAACCTGCACCAGGTAATTATCATAAAAGTAGCACACTGTTAAAACTCCCAGGGAGAATCGGGCAGATTTGACTCTAGAACAAACAGCCTACAGGCCCCTGGGCCCCAAACTGGGCCTCCCAGGATCCAGCCAGCACCACCCTCCCTGACATGTGGCAGTGGCTCTCAGTTTCTGTCTGGGTACCTTGCCTCTTCTGTGTGTGCACACAGAGTAGACTCAACACTCAACTCCCAGCTTACCCTGACAAAATTCCAGTTTCCTCCTCTGATCTGTAAGACTTGACACCGGCCTTACCATAGCCCTTAGTTCCTATCTCAGCTTCTATTTCTATCCCTTACCATCCAGCTGTAGACTCACTTACTCTCTGTGACCCACACCATCCCAGCAGGCTCATGCCACAGGCCGCTGGGCTTGCCATCCTCTCTCTGGGGCAACTCTACAGCTGTATAGCCAGACTCTTGTGCTTTGTAGTGTCGCCTCAGACACCTTTTCTAACCGTCTGGTTCAAAACCACCCCACACCCCACACATGTTCTTCCTTCCCAAGAGTTCTGTTCTACACATTTCTTTCTCATTTGAATCATTGTTGACTTTTTTTTTTTTGTCTTCACTGAAGCATCAAATTCAAACCCATAGGATGTACTATGGGAACTAAGTGGCTAGTATATCCATTGATCCTAAGCAAATCACAACTTTCAAAGTCATTAGTTCTACCAGGTCTCTGAATAAGAGGAACCTATGGTGTATCAGATATACTTCAGAACTGGTCTATCCGTGGTAAGTAGACGCAGTGTGATCCTGCCCATTCTAGTTCTCAGGAGAGTGCAAGAGTTTGTGAGGGATATCTGAAGTGTCTTCAGTGAACAATTAAACTCCCTAAATAAACAAGATTTCCATCCAAGAGAAAGCAGCTCGCCAAAGAGAAACATTGGAACTATAAATCAGAACAGGACAGGACCGGCAAAGGAAATACCTGTACAAAACTGTGACTAGGAAGCTATACAGTGTGAAGTGGCTAGGCAGCTGTGCAGTATGAAGTGGCTAGGCAGCTGTGCAGTGTGAAGTGGCTAAGCAGCTGAGCAGTGTGAAGTGGCTAGTCAGCTGTGCAGTGTGAAGAGGCTAG
>JANHMN010000003.1:185335062-185364658 GCA_030674055.1 Rhabdomys pumilio
TCATTAATCTCTCTTGGTTTGTGTCTTTCAATATGGATGGTTCTTCCATTTACATGGATATGGATATCTAGTATTAGCCCAACTAGTGCAGGGTCTGTTGTGGGAAACTCTGCATTTCCCAGATGACTATTGAAAGGTCCCTGCTTTCTCTTCTAGTATTGTAACATCTTTCATGCCATTAGGTACCCTTTCCTGTCCATCTCTTTGTTTAGCACAAACCATAATATACCTAAGCCTCGACTCTAGGGACAGCTATGCAGCCAAGAGTCCCCTTGATTTACTTCTAAAAGACCTATCTCCTAGAAGATGAAGCCACAGTGTTGAAAAGCTTCCTGGAGCCTTAGGCAAGCACATCGTCCAATCCCCTACAGCCAGCCAGTCTGTATGCAAACTTTGACTAAGTCCCTTAGACCTCAGTTGATTCAACTTTGATATGGAGATAATGAAGTGCTACCTCCTGTGACAGCTTTGAGAAAACATAAGAAAGTGTAAATGTTCTCAGGACAGTGAGGAATAGTGAGCAATGGTCCAACATGTACCAACTGTTCACCACTGACGTCATTTCCACTGCTGTGAGATCCAGGTTTCCTTTGAGACTTCATACTCTCCCCTGCCCTAGGAATCACTTTGGAACCTTCCATGGTCCTCCTGGCTGGCCTCTCTCCCCTTTTCCCACAGCCTTCTCTGTCCTCATACTTTCCCACCCTTTTCTTCTATAGAGCCCACACTCCAATACCCCAAGCTGATTAAAAACAATCAAACAAAAAAACTGTAGCCATCAAATGTGTGGCAGGGTAATGCCACTCAGACAATTAACCTAAAGCAGGAAATGTGCAACCTTCCCCTTCTCTTCCTAAAGGAGAAAATTCCCTGGCCCTTGGCTGCTAGCCTTGCTTTTGCTCCACAAGACTGGGATCATGCCAACCGAGAAGGCGAAACACCAGGCCATTCTGAGGCAAAGAAAGAGCACCCGAGAAACTGGTTGAGGGGATACAAGGAAGATTTGGAGAGGAGAGTCAGCGAGGAATTGGAATTGGAGGAGAAAAGAGACACAGGACCTGTTAGAGGAAAAGATAAACAAAGAAGGCATTGAAGAAAAGATACAGGCAGATGTGAGCTGCCTGACACGGGTGTTGACCCAAATGGTTTGTCTGCAAGAGCAGCAAGTGTTCTCAACAGCAAACTCATCTCTCCAGCCCCCAGGGAATCTGACACCTCTGCTTTTCACTGGTACCTGCACTCACATGCACACACCTACTCATACACATAATTAAAAAATAAAATAAATCTTTTTTTAAAAGAAATAAATTGGCCAGTGACATACTCCTTCTGCTGACCTTGTGAGAACGGACTCTGTGAAACTGCACAGACGAGCCCGGGCTTCTACAATCCGATTTGTGCTTCTTTTCGATCCGTGAGCAGGAAAGCCACAGCTGATTTTGGTTATAATTACAACAGCACATAGTGTGGCCTATATTCCAGATCCTAGGCTACGAGACTCTTAATGCAGTATCTGTAATCCTCTCCCATAGTATGCAAAATAGTCTTTCTACAGCCGCACTGAGTCCTAACAAACTTTTAGAGAACATAACTAATACTTTTGTTATATTATAAATGAACATAATTTATTATACATGTATGTGCATGTACCCATGTATGTACACAGACAACAGAGAACAACGTCTTGCTCTATCATTCTCTGCCTTATCCTTTTGAAACAGTGTCTCTCATGGAGCCTGAGCTAGGCTGGCAGCCAATAACCCCCATCCATTCTCTTCTCTCAGCTCCTTTCACTGGGGGGTCACAGTGGTGAGCATGGTCTCAATCAGCTTTTTGCATGGGTCCTCTGGATTTGAACTCATGTCCTCATGCTTGTGCTGTAAGCAGGCTTACTCACTGAGCCATCTCCCCAGCCCCTGTGAATACAGTTTTAAACTTCAGTGGTGCACCTAATATAAGAACTTAACATTTACCTATGTGTGGCCCTCAGCTCCTGGGAGTTTCATCCCTCCCTAAGAATTAATTAGTAGGTGTTTTTGATTGTGCCATTGTTAAGGTTCCATATCAAAACTCTACATCCTAGTCTCAAAATGAGACTCAAGAAAATAGCTTTTTTTTTTTTTTCAAATATTTTGTTGTGCGTGTACACACTGGCAGAGGGAGGAAAAAAAAGGAAAGACTCTAAGGAGACTGTTTAAGATTTTAGTGCAGCTACTTAAAAATAAGTACATAATGTTGTTTGATTTTGGAGAGGCCTGGAGGAATAGTAAACAAATCATGCAGCCAGCCCTCCTCTGCTGAACTACCTGGGAAAAGCATTGTTTGTTCACAGCAAATATGTAACCACAAAACACATTAAAATGCAGAAAAATCATCTGACCAAACAAAATCATGATAAATCAGCTTGAAACTTGTTGCCATTCCCGGCTGCTATATATGCTCAGCCGGGAGGGAGAGACTGCGTTACTCACCAACTTAATTGTCCACGTAATTAAAGGGGTTGCTGCACTCTGATTTATAGGTTGGATCTTCTAATTACTTAGCTGTAGCAATTAGGATTTTCTTTGTATTACACTTCTCCAGGCCAAAGATGCCTTCTATCGCTTGGGCCAGATTTAGGATGAGCAAATTCTGGCTACGAACCCATCCCCCAGAGCTGCCTCCTCCGCTTGAAGCTGTTCCCAACAAGAGATCTTCAAGGCGAGCCTAATGCCATTGGGAGATGAGAGGACAGTCCTTGTGGTGACAGAACAGTCTCTCCTTGAAAGCCAAGTTTGCATTGAAATCCCCCCTGCCACTCCAAGAAGCCCAAGATCTTAGAAGCTTGGAGTTCTGTCTTCATTCAATGCAGGCTTCTCTTTACTAGAGAAAGATCAGAAAATCTGGGAGTTTGGACAAATGTTTGCCAATCCTTTTAAGTTCTACATTATTCCATTAAAGTATAATTTTAAGGCCAGGCAGTGGTGGTAGCTCAGTCAGTGAAGTGCTTATCTTACAAGCATGAGAAACTGAGTTCAATTCCCTGAACTCAATAGAAAAAAAATATGCTGATATGGTAGTCGGTGGTGGGATGTGGCAGCACACATAAACACACACAAACTCAGACACATACATGTGTATTACCACCTGTTCACAACTGTGTGATCACAACTCAGCACAGTAGGTAAAAGCTATGGGCTTTAGAGTCAAAATTCCAGGCTAAAGATTAGAAATTTACAATTCTGTAGCTTCAGAGATTTACTAGTCTCTCTATGTTTCTTAGCTGTAAAATGAGGCTAACAAGAATATCTACCTCAAGAGTTCTTAAGAGTAAACATAACAAACCTTTAAAGCAAGCACTTAGCAAAGCACTCTACAAGGACATTATTTGCAGTGTGTCTCATACCTTATCACGTGAACCATTCATGCATTCATGCAACCAATATGTAGACATCTACTGACTGACCCAAGAGGCCATGTTCTTTTCATTACCCTTGCTTGCCCTCCCAGGACATAAACATTAAGGGCCTAGGCACACGAAAGCCATTTATCATGCTGGATGAGAAAAATTCAACTTTTTGAAGTGTCAGAAGGCTTGGATTTAAGCTCGTGTAAATCAGCTTTTGGATACCACAGGGTTCTGAAAAACACGCACACCAGAGTCTCGGCATGTAGGAGCACCGTGTGGCTGGAGGCACTTCCATCGGCTCAAACAAGACTGTGAAGTGAAAGCACAGTTGTGCCCCCTAGAGGTGATGTGGGAAACCTGGAAAAAGATAGCCCTGAACTAGACTTTATGTTGGCTGAGCTCAGTGCTGATTCTCAGCACAGAGAAGCAGACCAGCGTAAGGCTCTTGTTCCTAGTGGCCTTGCGACTCAGCAGAGACACAAACTATTTAAGCCAGCACAAGGCTGGTGCAGCTGAGGGGTGGGTGTAGCCGATGCTGCTTGGTTTAGGTCCTTCAGAGGAGATGGTAACCTTACCACAAGACAACTACAGGGGATTTCCAAGGGAAACAAGGAAGTCTGCTAAAAGAATGTATCAACAATCCCCCAGAGTTCCCAGGGACTAAACCACCAACCAAAGAGTACACAAGGAGTGGTCCATGGCTCCAACTACGTATGTAGCAGAGGATGGCCTTGTCTGGCATCGTAGGGAGGAAGAGGCCCTTGGTCCTGTGAAGGTTCAACGACCCAGTGTAAGGGAATGCCAGGGTGGGGAGGTGGAAGTGGCTGGGTGGGTGGGTGGGTGGGGGAACATCCTCATAGAAACAGGGGGAGGGGATGGGATAGAGGGTTTCCGTAGGGGAAACCAGGAAAGGGGATAACATTTGAAATGCAAATAAAGAAAATATCCAATAAAAGAAAAGAAAATTGTATGAACAAAGTCCAATAATTTTGTTAATCACAGATACCATAGATTCAAACTAAAAAAAGTCTTTCTTAACTTTTCTTTTTAAACCTAATCTGAGTGACTTGTCCAATATGAAAGCACCTCTTTCCCATGAAGCTCGAGTAATTAAAAGCAGGACAGAGGCACCTATGGAACCTCACAGTGAAGAGCTTTAAAGAGAGCCTTGGCAGAGCCTGCTAGTTGTGTATAGGTCCAGGCCAGGTTCCTCTGCAATAGTCCCAAGAGAACGTTTATAAGGTAGCTCATTTTCTTTTCTTGTTTGTTTGTTTGTTTGTTTTTCGAGACTGGGTTTCTCTGTGTAGCCCTGGCTGTCCTGGAACTCACTCTGTAGACCAGGCTGGCCTCGAACTCAGAAATCTGCCTGCCTCTGCCTCCCAGGTGCTGGGATTAAAGGTGTGCGCCACCACTGACCGGCAGGTAGCTCATTTTCTAAGATGTGATGTTTTTCCTACTTGTGAAAATAAAAAAAGATGCTACTAGAAAACAGCATGGTACATGACTTAACAGCACAAGGGATGGTGGACCAGTTTCCCAGACCACAGCACTTGCACCCCTCCATTTCTCCTGAAAGAGAACGGCCTCCTTAGAAACATTACCTCACCCATTGGCAAGTCACTTGGCTTCCATGGTTAGAATCTCTCTCTCTCTCTCTCTCTCTCTCTCTCTCTCTCTCTCTCTCTTTCTCTCTCTCTCTCCCTCTCCCTCTCTCTCTCTCTTTCTCTCCCCATCCCCCTCCCTCCCTCTCTCTCCCTTCTCTCCCTGTCACCCTCCCTCCTTCTTCCTCTCTCTCCTCTCTCTCTCCCTCCCCCTTCTCCTCTCCCCCTGCCTTTCTCTCCCTCTCCCCCTCCATCTTCCTCCTTCTCCCTCTTACCCCTCCCTTTCTCTCCCTCCTTTCTTCCCCTGCCTCCCTCCCTCCCTTCCTCCTCATTAAACAGCATTTTCTTGTAACAAAAGTCAAAAGTTTGATCACAATTACAAAGCGAGCTTCCCTGTCAGGATATGAGGGGACTTCAGCTGAGATAACCAGCAACAACCACCATCCTTAATGGCTGAAAAACCTCCAAAAGAAAGTTACTGCTTGCTCATTAGAAAAGCTTACAAGCAACATGGACTCCTGTCTTCCTTCACCCAGGATGCTCATGCGCATTCTGCCCTCTGGTGGCTGATTTTGTGAAATGCACCTAGAAGACACATTTCTAAGCAGAAATGGCTGACACTTCTGCAGTTCAGAACCCTAAACCACTCAATTTTGAACAATAGAACAGATGTTCTGTTTACTAGCCAATTACCTGAAATTACTACCGTTATTCAAATATCTATAAAACAGTTAGATTATGTTTAACTTTACTGTCTGGCTCTTGTGACTGCCAATAAATTACACTGAAGAAGGAACATTTTAGTTTTAAACCTTGAACATAGGAAGACCAGCAAATTTAATTCATCAGACAACAAATTCATTGCTTAGTACTTTACTTACAGACTATGGCTAAGATTTAAATGATAGAGACTAACAAAGACCTTTTGACTTTAAAAGCCTGGCTTGCTTTTATAAGACACATTAACTAAATTAGTAATACAGAAAGAGATAAAGTCAGAAACGACCATGTTTAAACATGATAAATGGACAGTAAATAGGAACATTACAGATCTGTGTGGAAGGATGCAGGTATACCACACAGGAGTGCAAGGATGTGTTGTTCTTCTGTGCAAAAAGAAACCATAGTCACTCCAAACACTATCACTGGGATACATCCCAAACACTCTTCTAAATTATTATTTTGAGATGGTCTGATTAAGTTGTCCAGGATAGCCTTGAACTCATCTGGTAGCCCAGGCAGGCCTTAACTTAGGATGTTCCTGCCTTAGCTCTTTTGTAACTAGATTGACAGATTTACACGGCCATGCCCACCTCACTGGTGAAAGTTTAAATTGACACAGTCACAATGAATATTTAATGAATAACTAATTAATAATAAATAGCCAATAAATATCTAATTGCTATATCTAATTGGCATCATAGAATAAACATATAAGTAATATCTGTAAAGTTAATGACACACATTCTTTCCAGTAAAGCTCTCCTGAGTCTAGAGAATTTTCTGCTCCTCTACACTGGGGAGCATGTTGACAGTAATGAGATGGATGGGCTATTACTGCACTAGCAGACTCTGCATGGTCCAGAGTCGATGGCTCAGCCTGGTGGTTGAAGGTAGCATGGCTTTGGGGATTACAGCACCTGCAAGCACTTCTGTGTACATCTCTGGAGATCTCTAGAAGCTATAATTTCTCTAGAGCCCAGTCTGCTCCTTTGTCAGTGGAGATATGAATAGTTTTGTCCTAAGAGTACTGAGGAAATTAAATGACAGATAGATGAGGTATTTCTCACAAAGCCCGGCACTTAGTAGGTGGGCAATAAGTGGTCCTACTGTTTTCATTATCACCATTCTGTCTGTTCCAAGGATTAATGAGAATTTGTCACTCAGGAGAATTATTTTTCTTCCTGCCTGGAGCACAGACATACAAAAAGAATGTTCTATGATATAGTCTACAAACAGTAAGAATGGTAGTCAAAGATTCCAATTTGGAAACAACCTCAGAAGCATCAACAGTTTTACCATCTGTCGATTAAAATCTAGAGTCTCACACTAGCGAGATGGCCCAGGAGGGAAAAAAGTCCCCAGAATTAATCTGGCCAACAAAAAGACGAGATGTGTTTGTACACATCTGTAATCCCAGCATTTGTACTGTGAGCTGGGAGACATTATGAGATGAGGATTATTCCTCAGAGTGTCAGTGAATCACTGTCTCGAACAAGATGGGACACGAGGAATAGTACCTGAGGTTGTCTTCTGACTTCTACGAGATGTGAGAGCACGTGTGAGAGCACATGTGATAGACATTCACAGAGCAGAATGGAAGTGTGCACATGAGAGGGAGGGAGAGAGAGAGAGAGAGAGAGAGAGAGAGAGAGAGAGACAGAGAGAGAGAGAGAGAGAGAGAGAGAGAGAGAACAATCCAAGAGTCTTGTCAATCCCAAACCATCATCCTCCAGAACTATGGTAGGGATCCCTCACAGGAGCAGTAGCCATCCATAAGAAGTATGTACTAAAATTGTATGGACTCTTTACTAGGATGGCTTCCTAGCTCAATGCTCAACCTTACTCTGATCAAGGGCTCTTCAGAAAGCCAGTGTATCACAAGCCCATATGATTGGGAAGAGAAGGACATTGCACCAGACTAAAAAAGATAAGACTGGAACTTAGCCAGAAAGGACTCTTTTTAAGATAGAGAGTGAGGATTCCCACCATCTGACAAATACAGCATAAGATAGGCCACTGTAGAGAAACATGGGTTAAAAAAATCCTTTCAGCTCTCAGTGCTTCCTGTGAACCAAGGCTCTTGTAAAAATCAATTTACCCTTTAAAAAGCATCCTTAAGCCACCTTTGCTTTTGCCTGTCTGTGGCTGTGCTGAGAGTTAACACAAAAGCTAATCTTAATTGGAAAAATGTAGTAGTTAAAAACACACAGTGTCTTACAGAGAACCCAGATGTGTTTCCCAGGACCCACATCAAATGGCTCATAACTGCCTGTAACTCCAGCTCCAGGAGATCCAACTCCCTCTTCTGGCCTTCGAGGGCACCTGCACTCGTGTGCACAGCCTCATAAACACTCACATAGATACGTAAGTGAAAGTAAAATAAAAAACTGGGCATGGTAGCATCTTTATTCTCAGCACTTGGAAGGGAGAATTTCTCTGAGTTTGAGGCCAGACTGGTCTACGTAGCAAGTTCTAGGCTATCCAGGATATTGTGAGACCCTGTTGTTCAATAGGTAGGTAGGTAAGTAGGTAGGTAGGTAGGTAGGTAGGTAGGTAGGTAACTTAATAGATAGATAGATAGATAGATAGATAGATAGATAGATAGATAGATAGATAGATAGATATACAGGTGATAGATAGATAATAGATAGATACTCTTTAAAAACCCAAACTATCCTTTATGCTATATAATGAATTTTCCTCTTAGAAATTACAAATATCTACATAATGAATACAACTTAAAAGGTTTTCTCATTTGTCTTCCCTGCAAAGGTTCCTGTCCTCTCTGGCCTGACCAGCTTCTCAGATGTTTTATAAAAGATAATTCCTCTTAGGTGGGTCTCCCTTTTACTTTATGTGAACATTAATTAGAAATAGAAGCTTCAGTAAAATGGCTTTATGTTTGGCTCATTAGGAATTAATCATCTGCAGTGATTTCCTTGGGTGCTAGCTTTCAGAGATTCTGTCCAAATCAGCACGGTGGGAAGCATGGCAGCATGCAAGCAGACAGGGCGCTGGAGAAGAAGCTGAGAGTTCTAAATCCAGATCTGTAGGCAGCAGGAAGAAAGACTGAGCTTCGCCTCAGCATTTGAAACCCCAGTGAAACACTTCCCAGTGACACACTTCCCCCAAAAAGGTCACAGCTACTCTATCAAGGCCACGCCTCCTAATCCCTGTCAAGTAGTGCCACTCCCTAATGACCAAAAAACATTCAAATATATGAACCTCTGGGAGCCATTCCTGTTCAAACCACTACACAAAGGCATCCTGGAGTTCTGCTGGTCATTGTTTCTGGCTTTCACTTACAGGGCAGTTGATGGGTTAGACTGTAAGAACAGATTGACAAAGTTAATGTAGGATTTTACACTGCATGCCAACTGGAGAAGGAAACTGTTTGATAAGCAAAGAATTGTACCAAGTCAAATAACTTGGCATATATGTTAATGGGCTGGAATTGTGCCTGTCAGCTATCACTTCATATAATAGAATCCTAAATGCTGTAAAGTATTCAGTTACAGATAAGAATGAAGGTACCAAACGAAGTGTATGCTTTCTAGGCCCTAGGCAGGTGTTCCCAGTAGCAGCTTGTACCCCTAAGCTCCATGGCTCCCTGGGTCAGGCCACAGACACTTTCATAGTGGTAGTGGTAGTTGTACGTGTGTGTGTGTGTGTGTGTGTGTGTGTGTGTGTGTGTGTGTGTGTGTATACATGTGCAAGTATGTGTGTGTAGATACATGTGTGTAGAGAGCATATGTGTGTTCTGGTAAGATGTCAGATATTATTTCCAAAGTGCCAACCACCTTGTTTTTTGAGACAAGGTTTCTCATTGGCCAGTTAGGCTGGTTGACTAGAGAACCACAAGGAGGTTCCTTTTTCTGCCTCTTGAGCCTTTGGGTTGAAACTTCCATGGCCAGTTTGGTTTTTTTGTTTGTTTGTTTGTTTGTTTTGTTTTGTCTTGTTTTGTTTTTTAATGTGAGGCAGCAGAAATCAGAGAGTAGGAAGTCTCCAAAGTCCTCCCCACTAGCCCAGTCTTGGATGTTGTAGCCTCAGATCTGTGAGAAATAAATGAGCAATATGGTATGTGGTATTTTGTTCCTGAATTACAAGGAATACATGGGAAGAGGGGCTCCTGATGACTCCAGGCAGCTCCCTGATTTCAACTGCCTCACATGGTGGAAAGGGCAGAGCAGCTCTCTGAAGTGTTATTTATAAGGGCATTTATCCTACTTACAAAGGCTCAATCCTCGTGGTCTCTCAAAGACTCTATCTCCAAATATCATCACACTGGAGAGAAGAATTTTACATGTGAGTTAGAGGAGAAGTACACTCAGATCATGCATGGTAGGCAGGATTTTCATCTCAGGGTCATGGCCTGAGGGTGCACTGGAAGAGTCTCATCTGGCAAGGAAAAGTGGTGAGAAAAGGGCTGAAAGTAGATCCTGAGTCTCCAGTTCCTTCCTAGTCATCCTACAGGGGGTACCACTCCCATGAACTTATATGAAGAACCTAATTACCAACCAGAGGGTTAACACACAGGAACACTGAGTAGTGAAACATGCCTGTGAGCTGGAGAGATGGCTCAGTCTACCATGTTCCCGTATACCTCCTGGGATTTAAGACCTGACTGGAGGGGCAAGGAGTGACCACCCCTCTCTGGTTACCCACAGCTTTCCCTGACCTGATTGCACAAAATTCCACCTATCCAGCTACCCAGCATATTCCAAAAGAGTCCCTGTTTTCTATATCTTTCTTACTCAGCTCTGAGCATCATGTCCAGAGTCCTTTTTCTAAGGGCACACAGTCAGTTTCCTGGAAGTATATGCTGTGCTGGATTTTATGCTGCACCATGTTTATATGGATCGGCATCTGGACAAGGAAACAAGGAAGTATGGCTTGATCAGAGGGAGAAATCAGACACTTCTCACCCCTGGAATGGACACTGCCTTTTAGAGTTGGCCCATGTGTAGCAGAGGCTAGACCCTATCCTCTTACCTCAAACACTGATTGCAGGTTTCCTAAAGAAAGGAGTGATCCTGGATATAGATGGAGGTGGTCTGCTGACACCACTGCCCATATATGAGCATCACATCCTTCCTAGACAAGGGTCTTGGTAGCTTGTATTCACATCTGTCACCTGTCATCTCAGCATAGACCCTTGGTGGCCCTGACTTGCAAAGCTTCCTGGGTCTCTGACTCATCTCTGGTCATTATCCATAGACATGTTCTTGACTTTTAGCCAAGATGACAGCTCCATTCCCTTCAACCCAGAGTTGCATGTTCCAAGTCAACTGATCATCCTCTGGACACTGGCAAGGGCTGCTGTCACCCCCACTGTCCCTAAATGTGATCCATCCCTTTATACCCAATAACCAAATTCCACCTCTGCTCTAACCCCTCACTGTCCCATCCCCTGAAAGTGTCTTTACCTGCACCTTGAGTTCTGTTTCTTGATCTTCCTATAAATCTCCATGGAGATTACAAGAAGCAGTGCTTTGGGTGATGGGGCAGTGAGCCAAGAGAGACTGACCATCAACTACATGGGAATACCCAGAGAGGGAGCACATAAGAGGGTCAGTGCATAAAAAACTGGACACCGTGTACCAATATCTGCAGGATGGTCTCAACTCCTTGCAAACAATGCTGAAGTTCATCTTAGCAAGGCGATTCAGGGCAAGTGTGGTCTGCCAGAAGTTGCAGAGGAGTGAAAAACTAAATATGTATGTGTGTCCATTTCCTGAGTGCTTAAGCAAATGCTTGCTGTAGTGAGGGCTGCTTACTCGTCTTCAAATATTATTCTTATTTCTCAGATAATAAAAAAGAACCAGCACTGCTCTGGGAGCCTTTAACCCCTCTGCCAGCTTTTCTCTTTTCCCATCAGATTGCTGTCCACACTTATTCTTTAAATATTTATTCTATTTTTTATTAGACAAGGTGGCACACACCTTTTATCCCAGCACTGATAGGGAGGAGGGAGATGAAGGGTCAGGCAGAGGCAGACAGATCTCTATGAGTTCAAAGCCAGCCTGGTCTATAAAGAAATTTCCAGGATAGCCAAAGTTGTATAGTAAGACTTTGTCTCAAAGATTAGATAGGTAATAGATAGATAGATAGATAGATAGATAGATAGATAGATAGATAGACAGGTAGGCAGGCAGATAGATATAGGATACTTAGATATTTTTTAAATTTATATTTTTAAGTTTACGTGTATGTGTGTGCATGTATGTTTGCACATGTATAAGCTAATGCCCATGGAGACTAGAAGAGGGCTTTGGATCCCTTGGATCCAGAGTTACAGGGAGTTGTGAGCTACCTGGTATGGTATCGGGAACCACACTCTGGTTCTCTGGAGGAATGGTAAATTCTCTCAAAAGATGAGTCATTTCTCTTCCATCTTGATTTTTCCAGTCTTTTCCATATTGATTTTTATTATTCTTCCTTTAAGCACAATTTCTCCAACCTCAGTTTTCTCCTTGTATACAAATAAAAAAGCAAGGGGCTGAGAGGCAGCCCAGCAGGTTACATGCCACTGCAGGAACCTAAGTATCTAAGATCAGATTCCTAGCATGCACATATAAGGCCATGCATGGTAGAAGGCTCCTATGACCCCAGGACTAAAGTGGCAGACACAGGATGGCCCATAGAGATCATCAATCAGCTAGCCAGCCAGCCGATGAGCTCCTACTTCAGTGAGAGAACCTCTTTCAAAAAATAAGATGGAAATGAATTAGATTCTTGATGTTAACCTCTGACCTCATCACATACGCACACCTGCATGCTCACCCATACATACATGTGCACATGCACACACAGCACGTACACATGCATACTACACACAAAAATATAAATGAAAACAAATCAAAATCACCTCTTACCAGTCTTCTGTGATTGACATCTCCTTCTCTGATTATGAATTTACTCTGCATGACTCGAGTATTAGGTTTATATCAAAACCAAATGTCATTGGATAAGATTTCAAAGGGTTGCCCAGACTATTATTTTTATTGCATCAGTTTCTTTTTAAATCAATTAACCAGAAAAAAAGAATATGGGGAAATATTTTGGTGCCATTAGGAACATTTGGGGTTGTTGGGTTTTTTTCCTCTTTATAAAAAAGTCTCTTGTAATAAGATTTGACCTGGTTGTTATTTGTGTGTGGTTATTTGCTGAACACTTGTGAGTTTTTTTCTAGCATGGAATCTATGAAATTGGCCTGTTTCAGTCACAATCAAAGGGATTCATCATGATGTAACACAGGGTCTCGTAACCCTATAGGGTTGTATTAGAATACCATCCCTCATTAAAGACCTTAGGACAAAAGGTGCCAGAATGTTTTCAGTCTTTGTCTACCATCTATATACAGCTTTTTTGACCAGAAAGTAGGTATCCCAGGGCAATCACCATACCCTCAATAGATACATAGCAGCGTCAGCAATCACAGAGTACACATCTGTGCTACACCATGCAGGGCTAATATGAATCAGCTAAAGCATACTATGGCATACATGTGTTGCACCAGATTCTAAAAACTAGAGAATGGTTTGAACCCAGTACAACAAGGCTGGACTGAGCAACACAGGGAAGACCTGACTCAAATAATTAGGTAGATGATGAATTGATGATAGATGGATGATAGATAGATAGATAGATAGATAGAGACAGATAATAGATGTATACAGAATGTGTGTCTATAGTATATGTTGTCTGCATCTGCAGACTAAGGATATATAATTAACAGACAGATACATACATACATACATAATACATAGATAGATAGTAGATAGCTAGAGATATAGATACAGATGGATACAGATGATAGATGTTTATAGAATAAGTGTGTGTAGTATATGTTGTCTGAATCTGCAGACGAAGAATATATAATAGATAGATGATAGATAGATAGATAGATAGATAGATGATAGATAGATAGATAGATAGATAGATAGATAGATAGATAGATAGATAGATTGTAGATAGATGACACTAATGTAGGAAAATGATGACAGGAAGAGAAAAGACAAATGAACCTCTACTGCTTCCAAACTCCCTGTTACAAGCTCACAATGGTATCAGTATAGGGTTCAATGACTCAACAATTCAAAACAGTCCAAATTGAAAGATGTTTTCTTGAAGAACAAAGAACTAAGGGACTCCACCCTTCCTGCCAAAACATGGCAGTACTAAGCAAGGACTGTTGCCACAAGCCTTATGTCTGAGCCCTTCTCTGCACTGCACAGCCACCTGTCCATGGCTTCTTCCTGTCATGCTGCTAGTCCATTGTGCTTGCAAGAACAAGAAACAACTGTGTCAGAAACACCTGCAGTCTTCCTGGGTCTTAAAGCGAGCTTCCAGGAAACTCATGGGGCTATGTATGCCTCTGGGACAGCCCTATCAAGCAATCTGCACTTGCCTTTTCAAATCTATTCAATTAGAGGACGAGCCTTCCCTTAAGTGGCCATTGCTAAGGAAGATAGGCATTGTTTCTTAAAATTATCTGCCTATTCAGTGATGTGAAATAACCTAGATCTTAGCTTACTTAAAAAAAATAGGAGTGGAGCTTCCCCCCCCCCCCATTAACCCACATCTGATGGAATGAAAACTTAGAATCCAGCCCTAGCCAAAAACAGTTCTCCTATGGAGAGGCTGTGTGGTTTAGATCTCTGCCACTGACTGCATAGGCAAAAATGCAGAGTTTGTCTCTTTTGTCAGTCTGGAGATAAAATCCTATTCTTTGTAATCCCTGAAGAAACAAATCAAATAAACTCAGGCTGAGCTAACCATTTTCAATCCATCAAAGCAATCAAATTCTGTTTACCTGAACCGCAATGATTTCTAAAATGTTATTAAAAAGTGAAATGGAGTTTAACTATTCCAAAAAACTGAAAATGATGTGCAAACACAAAAGGGATAAGATTTCTGTAATTATGTAGACACAAAGTCGGTGCCATCATTTGTGGCACAATACATTGTAGCCATGGCATATAAAGATAAAGAGCCCTTTGTCTGACAAGGCTGCTGCAGGTGATGCAAGTACATAATTAATGTAGGAAGTCTTCAAAGGGGTGACTCTTCATTTAGTTAGTTTTATTGCTCTTTTGAGCAAACAATGATTTTATAATTTAATAAACCAATTAACTGATTAGGTATCACCCAAAATATTTGTATATTACCCATTCTATCCACTCCAAAGTCCTCATCCCATTTCTTAACCTGACAGCAGCATAGAACATGTGACTAGTTAGTAGATTTGGCACATATCTTTGCTGGCAGGTGCTTTTAAAGCATACTCTTCAAGATTCTTGACCAGGGTACTCTTGTGAAGAGTTTCGGCAACAAGAATCCCTTTTTTTTTTTGGTGTTATTAAGAGCTCAGAAAACACATTACTAGAACTATTTGAGCCACTTTGAAAGAAAGAATAAGTGCAGCTGGCTTTTCTACCATCCATTTTTAATTCTTCAGTGAGAAAGGTGGCATGCTTTATCAGAACTGCTGTACCAGTTCTTGCCAGAGTCATTCCAAGAACTTTAAGTCATATTGTTGGCCATATGGTAACAGTGGTGTTTGCCACATTGAGGCTGAATGTTCTTGAGGCTTTTCCATTATAAGCCTCTACTATCAGGTAGAGAAAAGCCAGCTGGGGCGGAGGAAATGCATCCAGGAATAAAGGTTGGCATCCTGGCAAATGGCAGGAAGTTTCAACCTAGGGACATTCTTTCAGCACTTTAAAATGTGAAATTGTTCTGACAGGTTTTCAGTAGCAGGAATATACTTCAATAAAAGCATAGAAAATGTCCACTCATGCTTCTAAAGTCCTTTAACAGGAGAATAGCTTACCCCGTGATGGCTGTAGGATAACGGAGGGAAGTCAGAGGCACACAGGACTGTCTTTGCATGTCCAGACGTCATAATAGAGAGTTAAAACTTCAGCATGGGAGGAATAAGGGGGAGCTATGGGAGATTCGAGGCACAGACAACCTATGACCATGTTTGCATCCTGCAGATGCATGGCTGTGCTTTCGAGCTTCTCATCCATTCTATACTACCCTGTTGCAGCAAAATGGAAGTAACGGCTTATAGTTAATTTGATAATTCAGTTGATGATTTACTTTTCTCAGGGGAAAAAAATGAACTGAGCCATTGGCATGACATTGCCGCCAAGCACCAAGCTTCCAGACCACTACACATGTGTTCACTAACTCCATGCAGACTTCCCAAGCATTCTATGTGAAGAATGCTTTTCTAAAAGTAAGGAGAGAAATATCAGAAATATCAATAAGAGCTAAGCAGCATAAGGCCACTGGAGTCCCAGATAATTAGTGTACAGACAAAAATTCTAAAAATCTTCTCTGGGGTGTTTTCCTGTGAACCAAGGTGGCCAAAGACAGTTCAGGGGTCAGCATTCTCTGAGGCATGCAGCCACAATGACACGACGAGTAAGAGCAAGGTAAAAATATACACAAGGGCACGATGGGACTGTCACCAACTAAAATAGAGAATGGCCAGAGCAGAAGGAAAGATTCTACCATTACGAGTATGTCAGATGCAAAGCAAATGACCTGTGACCCCCACTTTGTGGGTGACTGGATATGGTAACAATGGGTGACACCACCAATGTCACAGCGAAAGCCATTCATGAAGAACCTCTTATCCTCATGGCTCTAAGCTTAAACTCTGTCTTTCCTCTACTTCCCCTGCTACTCTCTGCCACCCTTCAGTGCCTCCCTAGTGCAGGCTCAAGAGGAATGAGTGACCAGTGGTACAGATGGCAAAATGCTCCTTGGGGAAAGCAGGGTTAAGTAGGAGTTAAACCAGTAAGAGAGACATAGAATGCCATTGGTCCTACCAGTGCCTAAACTTCCTCTCTGCCTCATGCTGCTACCTACTTAAACCCTAAAACCCTCGCCGGCATTTGCCATCACAGACCCTGTCTCCAAGCATCTTTGTATACCACATTATCTCCTCCATGGTCCTCTGAAACCCAGGCACACCTTCTCTGGGAAGCCTTGCACAGCCATCTATATTATTAGTCAGCTCTCTATTACTGCCAACAAATACCTGAGACCATAGGCTTTTAAAAAGATGAAAAGTTGTCTTTGAATTGAGGCCTTGGGGGTTTAATACATAACCCAGTGGCCTCATTGCTGTGGCAAGGTATTGCATCATGTTGGGGAGCACAGAGTGACGGGACGCTCACTTCACGCTGTGTTGGAGTCCCACTATCCTCTTTGGGTCATGTTTCCAGTGACATAAGACCCCCCCCCCAAGATACATCTCTCAAAGATTCAGAGAGTTCTTCTGTCTCAGTTCCTGGTTTATAAGTTCCTGATCAAGAATGGAGGGATCATCCTCAATGACTTTTCAAGCCTGCTAATATCTAACTAGCTACCTAGCACTTAGCCCTGTGACTCGTAAATTTCAGGGTATATGGGAATCCCCTGGATGCTTTATGGGTAACACAGATGGCTGGGCCCAGCTCCAGAGTTTGTGATTCAGCTTGCCTTGGGCTGGGCTCAAGAATTCCCATTTCTAAATTCCCAGATAACATTGACACAGCCTGTTCAGAGATCACTCTTTGAAATCATTGCCTTAGACTGTGAACCTTGCAACAGAATCTGCAGATCAGCTCAGGCACTTGGTACCACACTGACATGCATTAGCTGAGCAAATGCCAGATATCAAACCAAGGTGGAATCTGCCTGCCACCTGGTCCAAGCTTCACGTGGAGTCACAGGCGCTGTAGTAAGACCCAAGAGCCAGGGAAGGTCAGGTCTGGATTCCTGGTATCAACTACATGGAAAGTTCCCCACCTCTCCCTTTGAGATGGCCGTAGCAAGAACTTGAAAAGCAGGTCAAAGGCAAACTGAGTTCTGACTCTGATTTCACAAAAATGGTTTTCAAATCAAATCTGACAAAACCTCTAGGTTCGTGGGTCTCATTTACTTCTACCCAAGTGACCTCTCCTATTAAGAAGAGGAAAAAGCTTGAAAACCCTCTTCAACATCAAATGGCAACTTAAGAGCATTTTCTGGTGATTTAAATTTAAACCAATCAGAAACATCTGGATTAAATCTTACTCAAATTCTGCACAATCTAAACAATTAAAGTGGGGGAGGAGGGACTTGGCAAGCTGCCTTTTGGGTTTAATCAAGCCTGGCACATTGTTAAATTGGGCTGAGGTGTTGATGAGCTCTGGGTATGCCCTAAGTCCCAGCTTCACCACTGTGAGGGCTCAGAATAATGCAGAATCCTCACAGTTGCTTCTCTCAGGACTCCTGGCAGGACTGAGTTTACATCTATTTTCTTCATGGTCCCAGAGGACAGCTACTTCTTAGTTTGATGCTATGGCCTAGTCTGGTGCCTGACAATGGGCATTATCAAGAATATTCCACACCCTGACCATGGTGACTAAGCACCAGTACTACATGGTGGCAGAGTAATACCACCAGCTGCTATGGCAGACCAGCTCCGATATCTCTCTCCGTGGCTTCTCATAAAGAGCAGGTGTCTTCTTTGTGCTCCTGCAGACCCCTCTCCTCTAGTCTCACAGGAATCCAGGCTTCTATAGTGGGGACTCTCCATGACTGCTAATGGGGAAAAGAGGAGAGGGGTCTATACTGTCGGAGAGATATGGAGTGTACTGCAGGATTGCCAATGTCTGTAAGCTTCTACCTATTCTTCTTCTGTGAAATGGGTTTGTTACTGCCCACCATTATAAAATGTAGGTAAGAGTTAATGTTTGGCACTGGTTACTAAATGTGATTTTCATTGTCCAGTAGTATTGGTACAGCTTGAAACTTTGCCCTGAGGCCTGCAGAATCAGACGATTTCTTCAGTAAGCAGCCTGGATGTGTGTGCCGAGTCATTGCCACAAAGCACCCAGCACATAGTAGATGCTCAATGAAAATTAATCGTCATTATGATTGAAACTGCAGCTGCCTCCCCAGGCCAGAAATCACTGAGCCAATTAGCCACTCAACAGCCACATCAGGGGAGATTATCAGATCCGAAAGCTGGCTTCTCGTCTCTCGGAACAGTGACACTTCCTACTGATGTCCTTTCATGAAAGGGTGGAGAGGGGGCTGTTATGTTAACTGACAAATCAAAGCAAGTCAGGATAAAGACTGCAATCATTTTATCCCCATTATCCTGAGGAATTCAGCCCATATGGCACTCTGCCCTCATCATTACACACTGATCACAGACCCTGCCCGTTACCTGGGATCAACCCAGGAACATGAAAGGTAGGGAACAGACCCAGATTTCTAGACAGCCTGTCACAGAAAATTCCCATTCTTAGGGGTCTGGGGAGGGAAGGATTTGGACTAATGTCAAG
Source organism: Rhabdomys pumilio (assembly GCA_030674055.1). Lineage (NCBI taxonomy): Eukaryota > Metazoa > Chordata > Mammalia > Rodentia > Muridae > Rhabdomys > Rhabdomys pumilio. The sequence goes on from JANHMN010000003.1 coordinate 185,354,109, forward strand.
TAAATCATTCACCCCACCTCCTGGTCAAACACATTTCCACGCTTCCTGCTTCCCGAAGGCAGCACCATCCAGCCTTCTCCTTCTAGAGCGCTCCTGTTCTGTGATGGGGGTTGGAGGGAGTCTTTTGGCTGGCTGCCTGTGTGTCTAATTTCCATGATTAAACCAAACTCTCTGCTGAAAGCAGCCTTTGCAAAATGACTGAATGATCAGGTGTCTCTCTTGTGCCTTCTCACTGGCTCCACCTCCCTCTGCATGTTCCTAACTGCCACACAGGACACTGAGGAATGGATCCCACACCTCCAGCAGCTCAATCTTCCCTCAATGATGTCACCTTCTACACACAGATCAATATAAACCAGAAGGATGCCCTGTGCAATCTGCAGTCTGGCTTTCCTCTCTCCCTCCTCTTCTCTGCTCCCACACCTTTCTCTCCTTACACACATACACACACACACACACACACACACACACACACACACACGCACACATGCACACACAAAATACTCAGAACATTAAAGAAAGCTGTTATACTAATCTGGTGCATCTAAATGGGCAATATATATTGAATCCATGCTCCATTGATCATAATTATTGCAGGGCCCTTTATCGAATAGCCATCTTAAACCATTATTTAGAGATCATTTTGCTTTCCATTACTGTTGCTATATTGCAAAATTCACAGGGAATTGGATGCCTGGTGATAGAAGGGTACGCACAGTATTAGGCAAGGCTCTGCCTTGTCATCCAGGAGTGTTTCCAAATGGGGAGACCCACCGCCACAGTCAGTGAACTTTTGAAGAGCCACATCAGCTTTATGGTAGAAAAATAAATCCTCCACCCGGGTCTGATTTTCTTCCTTGGCTCTGCAAACAATATCACCATTATTCTTGCCTTATGATAATCCTCAGTAAGACCCTAGGCATACAAAGGCCCCAGACTCACACCAGGCTTTTTGCAGATGAAGTGTGGTCACTGGAAAGTGCCTTGAATGAGGTATCTGGCCTGTGGGAACAAAGACAAGGGCACCTTACCTGCCATGGCCCAGCCCCCTCCACAGGAAGTTTATACCAAAACCCTGACTCCCTTAGTCTGGGAAGAAACCCAGCCTAACGATGCTTGTAATGTTTGAGTCACTGTCTCCTTCAATGCTCTGACCCACCCCTGCCACCTACGGTCTGGATTGGGCTTTTTAATGATAACAAGCCAACTGCAGAGCTTTGAATGATGTGGTTACAGCTATTGACCCTGATCATAGGGGTAAGTGAAAAGGTTTAAGCCCACAAAGCTTCTTGCTCTCTGCAGAGCCACAGGCAACACACATACCCTCAGCCATGCTTCCACCTCAGTAGAAGTGAGTCTGAGGTAATGATCAACCCCAACCTTGCAGGGTAATGGAACTGCTGGGATCTGGTTTAGCGAGTGCTCCATGTAAGTCTGCTGCAGAGAGGATCCATGATCACAGAAAGCTGTCCCCACCCTGGATCCAGACCTATATTTCCAATAATTTCCTATGGGAAGTTGACATCTTCGGCAATGTTTGAGAGCCCTCAATTTACTCTACAGCATAGAAGCAATGGTAAGTGGAACAGATCAAAGATGGTCCTGTCTTCAGGGGAAAGCCCAAGGTTTACAGTCAGATTGACCTGAATCCACTGCTGCTGCTACTGCTTTCTAGTGGTAGGGTTGTCAACAATTACATTTACATTATGGATGGTTTCTTTATTTCTCCAAAGGATGAACAATTCCTACATCAGGGAGTTGTTCTGCAAACTAAACTAGATGACCTGCAGGAAATGTGACAGAGTTGCTGTTAACTAATAATGATGTTGAGTTGGCTGGAATGAAATTATGAGTATTTGTCAATATTTTACCTACTCAAATTGGCAATTTTATATGGGTGTGCCATCCCCAGCACCACTAAACAAACATTGACTCCTGGCAGCAAGGTTCTCAATACATGACTAAAAGGTACACAAGAACACCAGAATTCTACTTGTCATTACAAACAGATATCTGGTTTTTAAAATTCACAACTCCTAAATGGAAATAAAAGCAATAAAGGGAAAGGAAATAACCCATAAAATATATTTTCAATATCCACAATGTTCAAAAAGTTAGTGTTCTTACAACATTAAAACCAGAAAAATGGCTTGCCACCAAACCTGGCATCCTGAGTTTGATTCTTGGGACCAACATGGATAAAGAAGAGAACCAACTCTATACATGTTCTCCTCTGACATCCACAGATGTGCAAACACACACACACACACACACACACACACACACACACACAGGATATAACAAGATCTTCGCGAATGAAGAGACAGCTCATAGCTTTATACAAATGCTGATCATCACAGCGATCACTGGAAAATCGGCTGAATCAAGTGGTCCACTTAATTTATTTATTGGATTAATGCAGATTATGTTTTAAGTTAATAGCAAGAATTAACAAATAACTTACGTAGGTATTCTTGTATATTGTAGATAGAAATAGACATTAAAGGTTTTTCGTTTTTCGTTTTTGGTTTTTTGGGTTGTGTGTGTGTGTGTGTGTGTGTGTGTGTGTGTGCTAGAAGTCAAGGGTCTTGTGTGTACAAGGAAAGAACTCTATCACTTAACTACACACAGCCTTGAGGTAGTATTTGGAAGACAACTTGGAAATTGCTGAAGCTTTAGACTTGACCTAGTAAAACACTTCCAGAAAATAACTAAGAAAACAATAAAGTTAGTGCGTTCCTTGTCTCTGCTAGAAATAAACTCCTCAACAGATGACTGATTAAACGATTCTACTAAATTGGAAAGCATGAGAACAATCTTTCAGATCAAAATTAGGGAAAAGGTCACTAATAATGCAAAAGACTATACTTAAAAGCAAATGGTCACGGGAAGCTTCACCTCACAGCCCCAAAATGATTACTCTGAGAAGTCAGGAATGGTGCTCTAGAACTTACAGCTTCTAAAAAGGATCCAGAGTACAGTGATGCCAATGGTCCGGGCACCATATGGTATGAGCAAGGTTTAACAGAACACTGCTTAGTGAGAAGAGAGAATTATACCATCTCAGAGATCAAACGATCCACTTTCCCTGTATAATTTACATATGCATAGAAAACCCCTCAAGGGTTAGCCCTAAAATATTAACAATGGTTTTTTCTAAGTACCGAGATTATGGGTGTTTTAAATGTTTTATGATGAACATGAATTATTTATATAAATTTAATTAACTGGCTATTTCCTCCTCTAATAAGCAAATTTTATGAAACCCATATGCGTCTGAAACTTCTTATGTGGCCTCTGTTCTCACTTGAAGTCACTTGGAATGTGACTTAAAATATCAGAGCTTCCGAGAGAAATAGTTAATAACAATTTTAGTGAGATGTAATTTGCGTAACACTCAATTCACTCATTTAAAGAGCATACTCTAGGGGCCGGAGAGATGGCTTAGTCATTGAGAAGCTTGCTGTTCTTGCAGAGGATCTGAGTTTGGTTCCTGGCACCCATGTAAGCGCTTAAAACTATCTGTAATTCCAGATCCATGGAACTCCATGCCCCCTTTTGGCCTCCAGGGGGACATCTGGCCACATGTGTAAATGCGTAGACATAATAAAGGTAAAATAAGGCTTTTTAAATAATAAAATAGAATTCATACGGTAGTGAAGTTAATCACGAGGTCATAACAATTTCAGAACACCATCTTCACTCCAGGAAGAATCCCTTTGCCTCCAACAGTCACCGCCCTCTCCCTCAACTGGCTGCCTCCAGCCATTGCCAACTGCATGTCTGCATCCCATGTTTCCCTCTTCTGGCATTTAATTTCAATGGAATTGTATTAATGTGGATCTTGACATGTTTTTAAACAAAATCTATAATCCTGGGAGCAATTCCACACTTTTTCTGGTTGTTTACACTCTACTATGGCAAAGTACTGGGGTCTAGCATGGGGAAATTCTCATATGTGAAGCAAGAGTCCAGGGTTTAATGTTCTTAGCTCTGTTTTGACTGCCATGAATTATTTCCTCGTAGGCATGAGGGAAAATATATTAGGGTTCTCTAGAAAACAGAAACAACCATATATATATAATAAAAGGGGAAATATTAAACTAATATTGTATTGTAAGTTTGACTTACACAAGAGGGAAAGACAGGATCCTGAGTTGCCTTCTTATGGAGGAGTTACCTTGCGCAATTTGATCAAAGTAATTTGATCTCTGAGATGCTATAATTTCTCTTCTCACTAAGCAGTGTTCTCTTAAACCTTGGCTCATATGCCTGATGCCTGAACCATGGCACCATCCCCTGGGTACATTTTAGAAACTGCAAATTCTCAAGCACCATTCCTATTTTCTCATATTAATCTTTGTTAAATATTAACATTGGCTCTCTGGACACTGGAGCATCTGAGAACCTGGTAGCTTCTCAGCCCACGAGGCTAGATACCTTAGAAGTCCCAATATGGTGTAGAAAGCCTGAATATTACTGGGAGAGTTGCTGTCAATGAGTTCATGCTGGAGGTCTGAAGGAGCTGGAGAACGATATCAGTGAGAGGCTGGTGGCAGCAGTGGTGACAATAGACACTCTCTGAGGAAGAAGTGAAGACAGGAATACACTCATTTTCCTCAGATCTCTTCAAATCTAAGCTGCCAGTTGAGAGGCGACATTCACTGAGATCTGGCATCCCCCCCCCTCCGCCCCCCCCCCCCCCCCCCCCCCCGCAGTTAATCCACTCTGGAAACTTCCCTCACAGACACGAACACGGGTAGATCTCCTCCACAGTTCCAAGTTCCAACAGTCAACAGGACCAACTACCACAAAGACACAAGGTAACTGTAAGAAGGCAACCACAGGATCCTACCACTTCCATGTTCAAGTCCTTGCCTGGTGGGATTGATCACATGAGCACCTCAGAGTTCCCAGAGAACTTAGTGAGTTTCTAGACTCAACGGCGTCTGTTGCAAGGTAAATACTCAACAGAGGATTGCTCTCTGCACTGGTGTGCTAGTTCACAGGCTCTCTATGTCTACCAAGATTTATTTGTCGTAGAATTCGAGTGTGACCATGAAAGCAGGTGCCTGGAATAGAGCTAATGAAGTCTTCTAAAAAAAAAAAAAAAAAAAAAAAACCTGCCTTATTCTCCTTTTGGAGGTTGGAAAGGCAAATGGAATAGAAGATATCTGGCCATCTCCAGACTGCATAGTCATCCCATGCTAAGAGTTTAGCACTCAAGAGCTTAGTCATATTAGCCATCACAATACCAACAAAAGTGCACAGTGGACACAACTACATGTGTTTACATTTCCCCCCAAGAATTCTGTGCAATTGTCACTCAATTCAAAACACCTACCCAGTGTTTTGACCAAAGGGTATGTCTGTAGGACTCTTAACTGGCAGGTTTGGTCCTGAGATCCAGGAAGAGCCAGGAGCAGGTGCACAGCCAAGCATCCTGATGCAACAATCTGCCTTAACAGACTGCTGCTGCTAACTACACTGTGAACAGGGTATAGAAATGTCACTTGATCAGTTTATCTTCTAGTATTTTAGAGTCCTTTTCCTTTATTCATTATTTCTGTTTCTTCTCTAATCCTTGACCTTGAATATAGACGTGTGTCAGCAGGAAGAAACACGGATCCCTGGGATTTGGGGTGGAAGGAAGAGGCTTACAGGTCAGGGGGGAAAATGACCTCATCCAAGTCAAAGGTAGCTCAGGTTAATATCAAGGATGGTAAATATGAACTAGGTGATTCCAGAGTCCAGCTCACAAAGTTCTGTGTTCCACTCTAATGGTTTAGCTCATTTATCCACTAAGCTATAAAGCTGGAAAGAAAACAGTTTGGAGTTACTTGAGGCAACCACAGTGGCTTTGACTCAAGATAGATGAAGTTAGTACAAGCTGAATACCTAAAGACATACCCAAACCATTACACAAAACTTCACTTTCTTCATGTATGGTGGAAGGGTTGACCATGGGCACACAGTCTAGCAGCTAGGATGTGTTCTAGAGCCTTGTCTCCTCGGCACTTTCCTCTGGCTCCCTTCTCTCCATGAGCTCCATTGAATCCAGCAGGTTCTCCAAGCTCTTGGGCTGGCTCAGCTTCCCTCTTTTGCCAGATAGGAAAGGTAACATTATGGGGTGTTCTGTGCCTTCTCTCTCATCCTTCTAACGATCGTAAGTGTAGATTCTTACAAATACTAACTAATCAACTTAGTCTGAACACTCAGGAACCCATGCTAATGGGTTGTGATGGCTGACATCACAAGTAAACCTAGACATTCCACAGAACAGATGGACTTGTCAGTAAGAGTGAAAGTAATTGGGTATAAAGCAAAGCTTTCTTTCTTCTATGTCCTTTTATCTGGGTTGATATCAGAAGAGGCTGCCCATATTCAGGGATGGGTCTTCTCAATTCCTACCTCAATAAACCAAATTAAGAATATCTCACACAGGCACATCATAGGTAAAGACAATCCAAACAATTCCTCCCCAAAACTCTCTTCCCAGGTATTCTAACCATGACATGTACCTTTCCTATATATGAGGCAGCAAGCATGGGGTGTTTCCATCTTTATTTCCTCCTATATAAAATTCTGAACAGTGGGGCACTTTTGATTAACAATGAGCTGTTGAGATAAAACACATGGTATGTGTTCAGTTTAGCCTTTTATATTGTTTCTCACTCTATTCTAGGAAACTGAGGTGTTCCAGAAAACTAATGTCTGAGTAGAAAGAGCCTTGGTTCAGAAATGCACCTACTGGGTTAGACACAAGGGTCAGTTCTCAGATCTGAGTGGCTTTCTGAATACACTTACTGAATAGAATCTAGACCCAAATATTAATTCTTTTACATGCTGGAACAAATTGCATAACTTCTCTTTAATGTGTTGAAGGTGTTTTTATGAGCAACAGCTGTGGGTGGACATGTTTGTCCATATGGGACCTTGTTTGGGGTGGCTCTGAGATACAACCATCTACCCTCCAAGATTCCTGTGCATACACAAGTACTGATCACAGTCAAACCACAATTTCACCAGTTTCCAAACCTTACCAACCAACAATAAACAGTAATGTGTGAATAGAAAAACATACTTTAAACCCACCTCCAAATAAGGAATTTGGTTTGGGGCAGTGGAGAAAGACACATAAGATACATAGGTCTTTTGGAAGCTCACCCAGAGGAGGAAGATCAGAAAGCCATAGTTCAATAGAATCAGTGGACAGAAATAGAGAGTCGATGGGGTGACAGCTTCAGTGGCTGCTTAGAGTTCAGAGAGAGGTAAAAACATTATGGACTAAGCTGAACTGGACAGGACTATGCAGTTCTGGGCAGGAAAACTGGGGACATGGCTAGCTGCTAAGATTTCTGCTGCATCACCCAAGAGGCAAAGTATTTGTCTCTGTGAGGAAGGCAGGGGAAAGTGGGGCCAGTATCTTCATTATCACCCTAAATGCACATGACTATATGACTATGCATCCCTTGGTGGGATTTCTGTTTCTTCTATTTAAGTAGAATAATCCAGATGTGATTTCTCGAGCTTATAATGGCTCAGCTTGTTGCTATACTTTGTGGCTGATTTTCTCTTTGTGTGTTCTACCCACCTCCTAAATGGCTGTTTGCTCTGTTCTCTCATTCTCTTTATATCTCATGAATAGCGAAAGTGCAGAAAACACATTAAAGATACTTAAAATTGCTCTCATCTTGTGAGCCTATTAGACTGGCTATCTCCCAGACATTTCTCTTCCCTCCTGTCTCCTTTTTTTCCATGGTACCTCAGAGCATTAACAGTTCATGGGCAGATACCATGCAGCCTTTCCTCTCCAAAGAAAGATAGGAAACAGCATTTGTGTGTGTGTCACTGTATGCATGGGGCTTCATGGTGCCCAAGGAAAGAGCTCTCTGTTCTCCAGTCTCAGAGATGGCATATCAGAAACACAGGAGCTAATGGAGTGTAGGAGGAGCTAAGGTGGGAGGAGTAAGGAGAGGAAGAGGAGGAGTGAAGAAAGGAAGAGGAGGAGCTAGGAGAGAGAGGGAAGAACGAGAGAGGTAGACATGGAGGCTGATGTTCACGTGTCTCTTGCCAGTCAAAGGTAGTTGGTATATCTAGGTTGGGTACTGGGTCACACTTCTGATTGTATGGGCATCTTGTTATTTATCATTACCAAATATATAAAGCCTTTGGATAATCTAAGCATTAGAGTCTCATTTTTCTACCGGGCCTGCGTGGTTGACTGGATGGTCTGGGCAATGCCCAGCCTTGCAGAGACAGTGTGGAAGATTGGCAGAGCCATCTCCCATGCTGGCGTCTTGTGGGTAGCAGTGCTGGTGTTTCTGGCTGGCGGTTTCTAGCTGTGGTGCACAGGTGGCCTCTGGCCACGCAACATGGTGCCTGAGCTAGGCAGAGCCACTACAGCTAAGATAGTCGGATTGACCGGAGGCCACTTTTTAAATAATTACTTCAACAATGGAAGTTCAAAGAGATGTTGCAAACTCACTTTATGTCAACAGGCCCCTGCATCTAATTTCCTGTAAGTTAACTATAAGTATAAGAATTAATCTTTCTTCAGGGAGAAAAACAACTTATGAGAGACTCCAGATAATTTTTTCTGCTAGAGTGAAGAGGGATGAAATGGAAGAAAGCAGAGGAAGAGAAAAGAGGGGGAGAGAGAGAAGAGCAAGGGAAGGAAAGGGAGAGAGAAAGAATAGCAGGCCCCAAATGCTTCCCTAGAAAATGAGAAGTGTCTTCACAGGGTACTAAGGCAATTCTGTATCTGGTACCTTAAACCATTTATGTCATGTCTTATTGTCTTACTTATTGTTCTATTCTGTGAGGAGACATCATGGCCAAGGCAGCTTATAAAATAAATCATTGAATTTGGGCTGTGCTTACAGTTTCAAAGAGTTAGTTCAGGGCCATCATGGTAGGACGCATGAAAGCGAGAGACAGACATGATGCTATGGCAGTAGCTGCAAACTCATACCTGATTCGGAGGGTATAGGCAGAGAAAGAGGCAAAGAGATGGAGACTGGTCTGGTGTGGGCCTTTGAAATCTCAAAGCCTACCCTTAGTTACACACCAAACCCATCAAGGTCACACCTCCTAGCCCTTCCCAGACTGGGGACCAGGTACTCAAATATCTGAGCCTATGGGGGTTAGTCTCATTTAAACCACCACATGTACGGTATCACTTTCCTTGAGAAGCCCCTAGACACTTCTGAGAACATGTTCTTTACATTATTTTTTGATGACTCAGACCCACGGATCCTAGCGTAAGGCCTCAGGTCTTCAACACCTGGGCATCTTCATAACATGGCCACCATCTTCTCCTAAAGCACTGAGAAGTAAGAGGGTGGCAGTAGTCACAGTGACTTCTATGACTTACCTTATAAAAGAATATACATACACCCATAACTTTCATAAGATGTCCTACAAGCTCCCCAGCTCATTTTCTCTTGAAGCTCTCCTGTCCCCACACCCTCTCCTGTTTCCTCTCCCTCCCATCATAGAGGGAACCAAAGTTGTCCTCTCCCCTAAGGATATATGAATACACCGCTATACAGGGGTAACCTCTGACCTCTGTTTTCATCTATTTAAGAAGCTTCAGGCAAGGTTAACCTGTATTTTCTGGTTTAGAAGAACAGGTAGATACTTTTTTCCCAGCCCAGGGAGGGAAGGGACAAGCTAGTGACCTTTGTCAAACACAAACAATACAGAGCTTAGGCTCAGGTGTCATCTGGGTTCATGTCCCTTGTCCCAGTGTAAGCATTTAGTATTACTCCTCACTGTAGTGTCGTGTTTGGGATGGTAAGTTATGTGATCATCTCTTGGGTCTTTTGCAGTCTAAGCTAGTTATTGTAATTCTGAATGGGCAAAGACTATTAAATGTCAGTGATGGGGTGGGATAGTGCCTCAGTGGATTAAAAATGCCTGTTACAAATAGCATGAGGACCTGAGATCCTAGCATCTATATTAAAAACAGCTGGGTGTAAGCTAGTGTGATAGCACGTGTCTTTAATCCTAGATTCAATAGGCTAAGGCAGGTGGATCTCTATGAGTTCTACACTACCTGGGTTCACACAGCAAATTCCAGGCCAGCCAGAGCTATGTATTCTCAAAACAAAACAAAACAAAAACAAACATAAAAACCTGATATACCTGTAATACCAATGTGGGGAATGGAGCCAAGAGAATTCCTGGAGTTTGCTGTCTATAAGCCTAATGTCAGATTCAATGAGAGATTTTGTCTCAAGGAAATAAGGTAGAGAATGATGGAAGAGGATATCCACTGTCTTCTTCTGGCCTGTAAGCACATGTATACATGCATGTGCACTTGCACACACAGGTGTACATATCCCACAGGTAATCACATGCACACAGGATATGTTAACATTATAGACAGTTCTAAACTATCAGCAGATCTAGCCTGACTCAGGTGCATACCACAGCACATACATTACACATACACTCCCCACCCCCAACACACACACACACACACACACACACACACACAGAGAGAGAGAGAGAGAGAGAGAGAGAGAGAGAGAGAGAGAGAGAGA
>JANHMN010000003.1:185364668-185435532 GCA_030674055.1 Rhabdomys pumilio
AGAGAGAGAGAGAGAGAGAGAGAGAGAGAGAGAGAGAGAGAGAGAGAGAGATTTGCTGGAGTTACACAGTAGGGTTCTAAAGCCACCTGTACAGTAAAGATCTAGGTTGATGCAGGTAGAAGTGCACCCCCACACAGAGGTGTGCATGTTCTACACATGTATACACGACAGAGAGAGAGAGACAGACAGACAGACAGACAGACAGAGCAGAGCCAGTCAAACATATACAGACAGACAGAGGCAAAGATAGAAAGAGACAAACACACACACACACACACACACACACACACAGAGAGAGAGAGAGAGAGAGAGAGAGAGAGAGGCCAGGTTACAGACAGTCTTAAAGCTATATGGAGAATGGAGGTAGGCTTGCATAGGCACTGGTGTACTCATGAGCCTGACCATTAGAAACAATTAGGTGGCGTGATATAGACTGTGAATCTCTGAACATTTCCATGGTATTTAACATTCTTTGGCATTTCAATGACCTTTTATGACACATAATGCAAGCTAAAGGACTCATTTATTCTACAATCATCTGATTTTATCCAAAGGAAAATGAGAGTGGAAGCAGGTGCCCTAGGCTGAGCCACGGATAGCATTTCAGAGCCTCTCAGACTGACACTAATTTCGGCCATTTGCATGGGGCACTGCACCCCCATTCCTATCATGGTATCCATGTCAGCTCAATTTTCAGAGCAACTATAAGGAAACATTGACCCGCCACCGATTACAGTGATGTAATGAAGCCGTGAGCCAGTAATTATTCTGCATTACCCTGATCAAGTGACATATGGTCCAGGGTTGTCACAGTGAGGGCCTGATACTGGCTTGGGATGGAAGAAAATGGCCATGGGTGCTATTTCAAAAATATCATCAAAAATTAGTTGGCTGAGCTAAAAGGTAAGAAGTTCCGGGTTCAAGATGCTATCATGTATTCCTGTGTATCTCATAAATACCCCCTGTATAGTCTGTACATAGACAACCCCACTTCAAGTAACTTCACTTAAAAAGAAGTCATGCTTAAAAGCTATCTGCACGGGTAGTACGATCTTTTGAGAAAGATCTGGTAGAGAATGGAGAGGAGAATGAGAAAAATCTCTCAGTAGCATTTCAAGCTACCCATCGCTCAAAGCATTCTGGGCCACTTGCTTAGAGAATCAGCACCTTTGCTCAGGCGGAAACCTGATCCAATGGACCCTTAAAAGTTCCCTGGGTGTGACTCTCACAGCAAGCCCTGCTTGGATTGAGACCTCCTTTTACATGGTTGTGATAACTTTTGAAGAATCAAACCTGGCCCTGACCCTTTCTGAGCACACCTCAAGGCAGTGAACTAGACTGAGCTAAGTATTAAAACACTGCTACCTTATTACTGAGAGACATCTCTCAGTTCAGGTGTCCTAAAGCAGAAAATTGCTTCTTCAGAGTTTAAGTGAGCAAGTTTTGAAATGAAGCTGCAATTGCCAGAAAAGATAAAAATGTCTTGCTTTGATTGTTTCTACCACAAACACACTCACAGGCAGTATATCCAAACACTACCTATGCATTTGTGGATACACTTGTATGTGTACACACACACACACACACACACAAATCTTAAGAACAGAGGTAGACTCAGTTAACACATTAACAAGTATGGTTTAGTTGATATTTATAGAGCCAATATACAACAACAGACAAATAAGAACTTGGATATTAGACCATACAGGGTTGGTCAGACTCATAATTCATGGAATTTATTATCCTATAGCTGAGAGCATCCCTCCTTATACCTCATCCCATTGCTTTCTTCTTATTGCTTCTGAGAGCTGTGCACTACCAGGGTAGTCCATCTGTCTTTGTAGGAAAGAAGCAGAATATTTAATAGCAAAAGCTCTGGGAAGGGCTTTTTATAGCTTAGTCCGTCAAGTGTTGATGTAGCATGCCTGAGGCTCTGGGTTTGATCCCTGGCACTGTGTAAACCAGATGTGGTAGCTCACGCTTATAATCCCAAATTCAGAAGGTAAAGGTAGGAAGATCAGAAGTTCAAGGTCATCCTCAGCTTGGTAGCATTCAATGTTAGCTTGGGCTACTTGAAAGCCTGTTCTCCCCACCAAAGCAACAGAAACAACACAAAAAGAACTCACACAGGCTTTGGATCCAACAACACAGCAAACATGCAATCATACTGAATATAACATTTTGTACCTAAATTATAGGAATTGTTTTTCTGATGCCATTGGTGAAAAAATTTTTTCTATAGTTTTGCAAAGATTACCACATACCATAGAAGTCAAAGAACAAGCTTTAACTGTCCAGAATACTGGAGTTGATAATAAACTAAGCATAATTTATCTTGTAGGGACACTCCATCATCTAAATATCATTCTTCTCTTTGAATAGGAATTGATTCATTGTGGGAAGCTGGTTGGATTGGGGAATTTTCAGATTTTCATGGTATAAAAACACCTTCAAGTTTCATGCACTTTGTCCCAGTGAAAGAGCTGGAGAGCCCATGTGAAAATCCTTCACTGATGGGACAAGTTAGTTGACCTCTTGGAACCTCTGTTTCCTCATCTGCTAATTAAGGCTAATAGCTGGGACCACCCTGGAGCATGGTGAGCACACGGGCAGCTGTGCAGCAAGCACTTGGATAACATCAACTATTATTACCTTGGTCATTTCATTTCAACTTTTATTACTGTTTTGTATAACAAGCTTTATGAAAACAATGAAGGACTTCTAGAGGAAAAATTCAGTCTCAGAACTAAGCATTTTATATGTTCTGTTTCATGCATATACAGTTTTACAAATATGTAATCTTTTATATTTAAGTGTTAGTTAATATCCTGGTTGTTTCTCTCTTTTTTTCTTATAACCTTGGATCAAAAATATTTTTACATTGTTTAGTTTTCATGTCATCACTGAATGATGTTAATTTATCATAATTTGTTTAACTGTTCCCATATTGCTGGCCATTTGGACTATTTTCATAGACATAATTTATAACTATGTTACTTGTATTTTTAATCTGTGTGTATTCTCAGCCCTTTGCTTTTGGAATGTAGCATTCCCTTAGGTCACTTTCTACTCTGCAAAGTAACATTTCCTTTAATTTGTCTCAATTGCTACTAGATCAAGTTTCAAAGGGCTTCCTCCTTCTGGCTGCTACTCTCTAGGTCTCAGATAAAGAACAGAGACAGGGAGAAGGGTAAAGTAACTCTCTTGGCCCCTTCTAGGATCTGCAGATAAGATTCCCTTTGCCTTTTTTATGTGCCAGGTAAGACCTACCAAAGTCCAGTGTTGCTGGGTCTAGCTAAAGCTAGCTTCTTCCTACCAAGCATGAGTTTGGAATTGAGTCCTGCCACAGTCAGAACTTGAATAAGACTAAGCCAGGGAGCTGGAAGATGACTCAGGAAGTAAGGTGCTTTTCAATGCAAGCATTGGGACCAGGGTTCAATCCCCAGGACATGTGTAACAAACAAAAAGAAGTTAGACTTGGTGATATGTGCTTATAACCCCGGCAATGGAGAGAGGGAGACATACGGACCTCTGGGATTCCCTGGCTGGCCAGCAGAGCCAAATTAGCAATTTCCCATAGGTCTCTTTCTTACTCTGCTAAGGCTAACACAGTGGATGATGTCTAAGGAGTAACCCTCTCACTCCAGCATTCCCATGGTTCCTCGGAGGTGGGGGAGACCACAGTGTACAGCTTCACCACTGCTTTGTGAGACTCTAACATACCTGACTGACTGAATGTAAACCACAAATTCCTGACCACTGAAAACTGTAAAATCAAAATCTATCATGGTTGTGCACTAATTATAAACAAACAAACAAACAAACAAAAAACAACTGAGGGAAAAGAAGGTCCACACAAGCAACAAAAAGAGAAGAAAGGGTAAATGGGACTTGAGATATAAAAAAGGCTTGTGGAGAATAGAATAGAAACTGGTAGGGAAAAGAAAGAAATGAGTGGGAAGCTGAGTCACATCTACAGAAAGTTGTGAACCCACTGTCTAAAGTAAGTTTCCAAGAGTCAGAGTTTACAGTAACTGCCATCCACATATCTATTCAAGATCAAATCAGTAAATAAAGAACTTAATTCTTCAGGCATGCTAGCTACTTCCCAAGCGCTCGATAGCTACATGTGGCTAGTGGATACCACAATAATTTTTGCAAAAAGAGAAAGAGGAGGGGAGAGAGGAAGAGAGAAAATGTCCAATACTATTCTAGATGACGTTCCTGTTGTTGCTATTGTTGGTTGCATCTCCAGAGGGGTCCAGCTCTGCCACTGTTACCTCCCCCAACTGACTCTCCATCAATTTTTGGTCTGCTGAGCATACAGACATAAACTCATATACAATACTTTGATATTTGTTTTTCTCCCCAGCTGGCCACCCGTACAACACGCCTTCTGTGACAACACTCGACACTCAACATTCCGTCTCATGTAACAGACCAGCTCGGGTGAGCCTTCCTTTCCTGTCCCCCAGGCTGCCTTCATTCTCCCACTATTCCTTCATTTCCAGAGGACTTTTTGGATGTCAAGCAACTTTCTTTCCTATGATCCCTTTGAGAATAAGCTCAGGGTGAAACTCACACTGCCTGACAAGCAGCACTTCTTCTTACACTCTGGTCTGAACATTCCAGCTGACATACAGGGCTGGCTTTCTCTGCTGACCTCTGCCCTCCCCAGCATGGTTAGCTCATTAGCCATTTGACTATTACTATACCTTTAAATCAGTCACCAGGAAATTATTCCCTTGCTGATGTAGGTGTCTGGTGTAAAACTCTATCTCTCCCTCAGCTCAGGTAACAGGATATTAAAATATTTGTATCAAGCATGCTGAAAAGCTCAACTGTCAAAAATAGCATTTGGTGTAAAGTTCAAAATGAAACAGACAGTCCCAGAAGGACAATTTTGAAGAATCTGCTTTTGTCAAGCCTGGATGGAGGTGGAGGGGAGTAACAGTGAATGAGAGCAATGAATGGGCTGTGGGGGGGTGACAGGCAGGGACAGGGAAAGCTCTGCATTTGATAGAATGGGATTTTCACATCCAGCTCGTATGTAATTCACACATAGTAACTCACAGAAAGTCTACTAGCAGGTGACAGGTCAAGTGGCCAGTAAGCCAAGGGGATTTATTGTCTAACCGTCCACCATTAAAGCTTCTATTTCCAACTTAGTTCCAGTCAGGAAAAGAAATAAGATGTAAGGAATGAGAAATAAGGGGTGATTCAGAGAGGCGGAAGTGAAGGGGAAGGCCAAAGCAGGAGCAAGGGGAAATGAAATCTCTGTTCAGCCAGCACAGCGTTTTCATTCTGTGCTTTGTCTCCAGGTGGTGATGGCTGAGGACCTGAGGGCCTGTGGGCAGGAGCTGAGGCTGGTGCGTGTAGAACACTGGTACCAGAGAGTGCTAGGCACCCATAGTGCTTCATTCCAACAGATACTATAATAGAGCATTGGTATAAACCCTTTTTACTTTCAGATTCTCCCTTCTGTTCCTGGTAGGGGAAATTTTAGAACTAGACTTCCTGATCTGGAATATGAATTCCCTCTGTACTGGCAATGCATCCTGAAAATGAGAGACCAAGGGCTTTTGTATTCAATCTCTGACTCTAGCCTGGCTTGACTATATACAGTTCTAGCCGTTGGTCAAGTGATTTGTTGTTCTTAAAACTCATACCCTCAGCAGTACAACACAGAATGATTCCTGCCCTGTGGATTTTGTGTAAAATCACAGCATTTACAGCAGCAGAGTCTCAAAATGTCAGCTACTACCATTTTGATATTGTTGCTATTGTCAAGGCCAATATCACTATTTTTAGTACTATTGTTCTAGTTATTTCTTGTTGTTGTTATTGCTGCTGTGATTAAAAACAGCAGGGCCAAAAGTAGAAAGAATTGATTTGAGCTGAATTCCAGAGAGAGTGATCCATAATGGTCAGGGAGGCATCTCAGAGTGTGAGCCTAAGCAATCACATCTCAACCCCACACAGGAACCAAGGGGCGGGGGAAGAGCTAGAAATAGGGCAAGGCTATAAACCCTCAAAGCCCTCCCCATGAAATACTTTCTCCTCCAGAGAAGTTTCACCTCTTAATACCCCCCCCAAAAAAAAACAATGCCACCAACTGGAGACCAAATATTCAAATACTTGAATCTATATGGGGACATTTCTTATTCCAACAACCATCTCACCCTTGATTCATAGTTCACTGTACATGTTTATTAACTATTCTGACAATAGGATTTTTGTCTGAATCAAATCTTTGGCCTCTGTGATTATTGTCATCACACTTAAAAGAGTTTGAAATTATAGATTTATATACACACCTATTGGTTTTTCATCTGTCCTGTTTTCATTATCTCTCAAAGCCTTCAAATTACATTGAAGTTTTGTGTGTGTGTGTGTGTGTGTGTGTGTGTGTGTGTGTGTGTTAATGGGTGAGGGCATTGTGCATGTGAGTGAGCATGTACTAGTGTAGGAATTAGTGCCACATCAGTTGTCTTCCTCAGTCATCCTCAATCTTATTTTCTGACGTCTCTCACTAAGCCGAGAGAGCTCACTGGTTCTACCAGGTTGGCTAGCCATTGAGCTACACGACCTGTCTCCTCAAAACAGGGATTACAAGCATGGACCACCACCACCAGGCTTGGTACATGGGCTGTGGAGATTCAGAACCACAGGCACGTTACCAACAAAGCTCATTCCTCAGTTTAAATTCTATGAAAGATTTAAGTAGGGCCTTTATCATCTCGGTCTCGGTCTCAGGTGACTTGTACATGAAGGATGGTGGTGCTGGATCCAGAGTTCTGATGAAGCCACACACCTGTTCGCTTTTTCTTTTTCCCATCATTCATACTGCTTCTCCCTGTGGCAATCCCAGCAGGGGAAAAAAAGTTAAATGTTTCTATTGCAGTTTCTGATGAAACAAACAAACAAACCTAGGGCAGACTCTGATTGGCCCATTTGAAACCACATGCTCATATCTGAACCAATCACAAGTGGCTCTGGATATACAGTTTATTCTAATTGGATCATCAGAGACAGATTCTACCCACAAGTAGTAGGAGGCAAGAGTCAGTCTTGACTAAATCAAGCAGAGGGACAGAAATATGAAATTCTCTTCAGAGGAATTATCCCCAAGAATACTGAACAGACAATAACAACAATAATAAGCCACCCTATTGTGTATACCCCACTGTGTACATTGTGTACACCATTCGGAAAACAGATAAACACAGCAAAAAGTGTGGCACATGCTTGCAGAACAGATATACTCTGTCCATTTCTTATATGCAAACATATATATATATATATATATATATATATATATATATATAATACATTATATACATAATTGCTATCACTCCTTCCCCTATATCTTATAAATGTCTGTGCTTGGCACATGACAAATACTGTAGTGGCAATAGGACCTTCCATTCTTCTTATTTATTTAAATATGCGTAGTGTGAGCTGTGAGTGTGTGTGTGTGTGTGTGTGTGTGTGTGTGTGTGTGTGTGTGTGTAAGCAAGCTTTAACTATCCCTCAGGACTTTTCAATCTGTTTTTCCTATTGAAGTTTACTCAGAAACATTGGCTGGGCAGTGGCTATGATGAGACCCTAGGGCTCTTTGTGTAAATTGAAAAACCTCCTGAGCTCGCTTCTGTTTTCCGCTAAGGGAATCACAGTAAATGTGATAATTCTTGAGAACCATCCTCACTGTCAGCTTCTAATTGTGCTTGTTCATAAGCAGCTGAATGGGAATGGATCATCTCAGCCATCTGAGATTACAGTCACCAAACATAGAAACATCCCCATCAGACCAAAATAGAAAAACTCACCTTTAATAACTTCCGTGAAACAAAGGCCAGGTCACATGCTCCCAGAGAGAAAGTGGCATCTAACACCCTCACCCTGAAGCTTCCTCTCGTAATGCAAAGATGTGTGTGATCTGAGGTTTCCTTGTAGGCTACAGTCTCTGACAGCCAAGTCTGAAACACCTTTCATACCAGCTACCCAGATGTATACTGTGTCCAGACCTACCAACCTCTATGGACAGCTATGATTTTGAAATCAGATTAGGATAATTGCTCATACTACACACACATTTCTTTTAGTTTTATTTTTAGGTCTTTCCATGAGTAAGTTTATTCTCACTTCCTGAGAATTTCATCTTTGCTTAGGACTAGAAAGGAAAGAAGCACTGAGATATTTTAAAGTCATTTAGTACCTGCTTGATTTACTAAGTGGGTAAACTGAGGCACAGATGATTAAGTGACCCCATCAAACTTTAGGGCACACAATAGATACTTAACAAAGCCTTGCTGAATTGAACCAAGATGAATCTTAGTCTGGAATTATTGTCTGCATAATTGGTGGTTTGCACTGAAAAGAATTCAGTGGCTCTGACATCTCAGTCTTGGTAACTAATGTATGCCAGCCACTTGTGAGTGTACCAGGCCAGAAGTTGCCCATCCAGGTTCTGTCTAAATATTCCACCTAAGCAAGAACCAGGACAAAGACTGGAAAGTAAAGGAGTCTTATGATCCCAATACTTCTCCAAAATCTGGAAAGTTCTTTGAAAGGAATCTTGCTCTAGGAGTTCTTCCTTCTCTTAGCTTAAAATACATGAAAATAGCAGCTTTATAAAGCAAAAGATTTCACTTGGCTCACAGTTGTGGGGTTGCTTTTGGGCCTGTGGCCAAAGGCAGCACATCACAGTGAGGAAGACAGAGTAGAGCAAAGCAATTCACCACACAGCCAGAAAGAAAGGAAAGGGTTTCGTGGTCTCCTAGGAAAGCACAGCTCCAATGGAGTCCCAACATCCCAATAGCACCAAGCTGGGGACTATGCCTTTAAGCACTTGTCACAGGTGTCTCCCTCTTCCTTCCACCCATCCTTTTCCCAATTTTCCTTGCCTCATCTCCTCACATTTGTACCTCAGGACACAGTCCTCCTATCCCACAACTGTTAACCTGCCAGCTCCAGGGTAATGCGCTCTCCATATTTGATCTCTGCTAATTAGTTACCCATAAACCCCCACATATGCATATTTGCACTCTTTTTAAAGATTAGAAAGTGGAGGCAGAGGTTAGTCAAAGGAGTAGCCCAAGGTGACACAAATATCAATGAATCTTCATCTGCTCAGTTCAGGGAATCTCTCCCCCTCCCCCTCTCCTTCCTTCCTCCCCTCCTCTTCTCTTCTCTTCTCCACTCCTCCTTCTCCCCTTCCACCCCCTTTCTCTACCCTGGCTCCCAGCTTTGCCTAGGAGGACATCTTAGAATTCTCCCCCTTCACATAATCTTGCTCATCTGAGTTTGAGACATGCAGTTCCCATTTGCTTTCTGTCAGTATCCTCTGGGGATGCTTGAGCTGTCACCACCTTCAAGAAGGAGGGCTGTATATGAGCACCAAGTCCCCAGAAATGATCTTTTGGCTGGGCGTGCTTCAGGGTGTGCTGAGCACACAAATCACTGAGACTTCCTCATCAGGATACTCTGCAGAGTCCCCATCCAGATTAAGGTTTGAGCTTTAGAATATTTAGGCCAACATAGTATGTGAGTTTCAGCTCAGCAGTGGAGGCTGGGCTCCTTGTAGAATTCAGGCAGGTCTTAGCAAGAATGTGAGGCTGGCTTCCAAGGGTTTGAATGCATGAGACCAGAAACCTGCTAAGAAGGGACTCAACCCAAGGGAAAGAATCTAGGTACATGGTATCACGCTAGACGGAAGAGTCTCAGCTCAGCAATCCATGACAAGTGTCCTGCCTAGCTCCTCTGAAACACCCATGAGTGAGTGAGAGCTCAAGATGTCCCTCTCTTCTCCAACCCAGTGAATTGCTACTTCACTGTAACATGATGATCAATTGGCAAGCAGAGAGCCTTGACTCACTGATCCATTCACAGGCAAAATAGGCCTGTGCCTACAGACGTGTCCTGAAAGAATAACAAATTGCCACCGCCAACCTTTCATATGCATCTTGTTGTCAATTTTTTTAAATTCCTAACAATATGTAATATTTTTCTCAAACTAGCTTTAAAAAAAAAAATTCTTGCTGTTTTCTGCCTGAGGAGTTTGCCCACCATCATCAGTCCCTTCTAAACAACAGATCAACCCAATGTGCCAGTAAGGAACCCAGGGAGGCCTGTGTTCAGAAGGCCACGGGAGCTACATTCATTGGAGTTTGATGCCAGAGCCATTTGTTCCCCAAACCCATTTAGTGGCTGTACCAGCTGATCATTCTCAAGAAGCAACTCTCGCTGAAGTCCGGACCCAGCATCCTCCTTTCTCAAATGAAATCCAGTTCTGATTGACTTGGTTTTCTGTACAAATTGCTGGTAAGTTACATGTTTGGATTGTCTTCCATATCTATTTTAACAGCTTTGTAATGCCATTGGCTATTTTACCTTTTCTGATTAGATAGTTATAAGCAATCACTAGTGTTTTATGCCCCAAAATATATAAAACACCACACTTTATACATTTTTATGCCTCAGAGCTTTTTTGCATGTCTTCCTCTCAGCCTGGAGTGTTCTTAGTAGTTAACATTAACCAAGTATGTACTATGTACCAGGAACTGTGTCAAATGTCACAACACTCTTAGGAAACAGATACTGCTATGGGTCTGAGTCTGTAGGTTAGGGAAACTGAGGCACAGACAAGTAACTTGTCCAAGTTCACACAGCTATCAAACAGAACTGAAGCTCAGCATATCTATCTGCCTGGTACTAAAACTGAGTTCCTGATAATTCCAACAAAACACATCCTGAATCGTGTTCTTCAAGCCCATGCCTACAGCCAATCACTGGAGCTCAACCTTTAGAGGCTTGGTCAACAATCACCTCCTTTGGTTGGGACCTGGGGAATGTAGCAAGATCTTGTTAAGTAGCCCGAGCCAGCCTGGAACTCAAGATCATTCTGCCTCAACCTCCCAAGTACTGAGACTATAAGCAGGTGTCATCATACCCAACCAGGATCACCCAACTTACAAGCTCTTCTGGCTCCCACACAGAAGGCTCTTTGACCCTGTGAATACATTGCTTTCTTCTGTTTGACACTGGGACCTTTTGTTATCAAGGCTGGCCTTCATACTGGACTGTAAATTTCTCTTAGACAAGATGCTCATCCTATGCTTCCTGGATCAACCACTTTCTTGAAGAAATAAATCACAGATTAACATAGTGCTATTGTTTGAAGGAAAGGGGCTCCCACACTCTCCCTCTCTCTGCATCCTGAGGAATGCTATAGAACATTCCAGAAGCAAACCTCATCAGTTACTTCTGCAAGCAGGCTTCTTGGGGCCTCCTTCTCTTTGCAGCCACCATTTAGAAAGAGAGGTAAGCTGGCAGGAGGTTTGGTAAGCATGCCCATGGTGTCATGAGATCCTCATCCTTCAGTATCAGCATCTATTGGCTTCCCTTTCAATGGTGGAATTCTGTGCAAAAAGATTAAATCAAAAATTCTGAGCCTGCCACAAAACAACAGATTAATTGCTGTTTTTTCCCCTCTTCATTCAAGCCTAATGATTCTCTCCTTAAGACTAACCCATAATTACTGTTACAAGTTCAGTTCATTCGTTCAGTAATGAGGAGCCACGGATTCTTTCTCAACGTATCTAATTTAAATGGTCTTCTCTAAATGGTAGCTACGACACGGTGACAGGATAGTACATAAGCTCAGATTTTCTGTTGTTGTTAAGTACAAATATTTTGATAAGTGCAGCTAATATGAGATATTTCCTCTTAGCTGGATATGATACACATTGAAATATGACACTGGGACCATCTGTTCATCATAAATGTAAATGAGGTGATAATGAGCAAATGTGTTAAGGACTATCAGGATGATTGCGTTCTGGTGGTTTAATTTGGATCTTCATTAATCTAAAAATAAAACAATCTACAAATGACAAATGAACACATTTTTACTGATACACTCTGCAAGTATCTTTTAGGCTACAGACTCCATTCTACCACTTTGGCCAAGAAGTGAATAATGATAAGAAGGCTGTTTGAGGTCCCACTTAGAGCCCTTTTTCCACAGGTCTGGGTCACATCTTGGTCTGCACACCTGGCCTGATCAAGGTGGTGAGAGAGGAACACCAAAGGCCTGGGTGCAGGCACTTCTTCATGCCAGACCTTGGCCAAGTTACTTCCCTGAATCTCCATTTCCTTAATTCCTGAAGTTGCAAGAGATCTGTGAGCGAGCCCCAGCCTGACTTTCAAGGTGCATAGTGTGGTTGACTGAGAGCTAGCACTGAGTGGGCAGTTACTGGGAGTTTAGATGGATCTTATGGGAAAATATCATTTACTCATTACTATTTTCAATTTTGTCTTTGTGTGAATGTATGTGTGTACAGGTATATGTACATATACAAGTATGTGTATACAGGTGTGTGTATGTACAGATGTGTGTGTGTGTGTGTGTGTGTGTGTGTGTGTGTGTGTGTGTGTGTAGTGGCCAGAGATTGATTCTAAGTATCTTCTGCTATCACTTTTGATTCTAAGTATCTTCTGCTATCACTTTTGCCATTTTTGCTGATTTTTGTTTTATTTTTTTAAAGCAAGGTCTCTCATTAAACCCAGAGTTTAGTGGTCTCAAGTATACTTGCTGGAGAGAGATCCCTGAGGATCCAGTGTCCATCATCCCAGCCCTAGGCTACATATATACATTACCACACCTGGCTTTTATATGGGTTCTGGGGATCTAAACTAAGGTGCCAGGCTTACACAGAAAGCTCTACAGTCATCTAAGCTCTAAAGTCATCTCCTCAGGTCATTTAACACCTGACGAAATAAGCAGTTTGCCAGACTGAAGTCCCACCTAGGCAATCATGTCCTTCAGCTTCACAGATGTTGTTTGTTGCTGTTGTTGTTATTTAACCCCCAATTCAGAGGAAGAAAAATTCTTTATTGTCTCTCTGAAACCTACACACCCAAAACGAAGCAGAAAGTGGGGTAGAGTGGTTACAACGGAAGCCTACATCTGATGGAGATACACAGAGTTTGACCAGGCAGTCGAGTTTGTCTATCAGTTTGCTTTCCCCAAGCTTTGGAGATCGTTTCTCTCCATCTCTTTGTATCATTGAGTTCTGTCTGCTGCTCCACTCTTCCAAGAGAGAGGCATAACTTCCATGTGACCAGTCAAGCTGAGTTGCTGAGTTCCTCGAAGTCCATATATCTCCCTCAGCACTTGCCTGGCATCTAACTCCTCCTTGTGGCTGGCCTATCTAGTGACAGTCCAATGCCACCCCACCCCCATCTTCAGCTGCTCTTCCAGTACATAAGCCCCAAGAGCACCAAGTGGGCCTCACAACCCATCTTCTCTCTCCCAGTAATTGGGGCTTTCATTGTTGGGGGCCTGCTGTGTGCTAGATATCACTCCAGACAGCTGGCACACTCTGTGATGCTCCGGTAACTATTCAAGTTGTCCTTTCTATTTTACAGACTGTGAGGAGAGAATCTGGGGGCTAAAATGGCTTTCATGTTTCATAGCTCACGCTTTTCTTATCTGTATCAATTACTTTTCATTGTGACCAAGCCCTGACAAGAAGAAAGGAAAGAGAGGGGAGGTTTATTCTGGTTCATGGTTTGAGCAGACTTGGTCCATCAGGGTGGCGAAAATGTAAACACAGGCAGCTCCATGGCAACACAAATGGGAGGCTGCTTGCTCATGTGCAGAGATCAGGCTGCAGGATGAGATTGGTGCCAGTACTCAGCTCACTTCTCCCATTGCTTGGTTTCTTCCATCCATCCTACAAGCTATGGGATGATACCACCTTCATGCAGAATGGGTCTTTCCCACTCAGCCAATAGTCTCTGACACATCAGCACAGACATACCTAGACATGTTTCTCAATCTCCTTCATGATTCTAAGTCAAATCCAGATAGCCATAAAAATTAACCATCTCTCCAGTTCAATTAGCTCTTCAGGTTTGCCTGCCTGGAAGTTTTCCTTAAACACTCCCCAGCCCTACATTCCCTCTCATGTTTGCCTTTGTTTTGCATGCCAGATTCTAGTTTATTCTTAAACTCCTGTCACCTCTACCCCACCTTGATTTTCCACTAAATGTTACACTTTAATGGTCACATGGCCCCTAATGGGACACCCACAAATGACTAGCACAATGACCCAAACAGTACATCACAGGATCTCGTCAAGGGCATACAGCGTGGTAGTCAAGCACAAGGATGCAAGGAAACCATCTCATGCCGACTGAAAACTCTGCTCTATGCCGTCTATGCTTCCCTGAACAGGGAAGTTACACTTTCAACATCAACAAAATAGAGGCGATGGTAGCCACATTCAATGAGTTCATACATGTGTATTTTCCATAATAGTGACTGGACAATGGCAAAAGACCAGTGAGGAGCCAGGATACAATTTTTATTACTTTTATTTTTATATGTTTTTCTCTCTCTCTCTCTCTCTCTCTCTCTCTCTCTCTCTCTCTCTCTCTGTGTGTGTGTGTGTGTGTGTGTGTGTGTGTGTGTGTGTGTGTATAGTTGTGCCTCAGGAGGTCAGAGTCTTCAAATATTCCTGGAGCTAGAGTTAAGGCATCTGTGAGATGGATGTGGATGGTAGAAGCCTATGTTAGGTCTTCTGGGAGGTCAGTGAGTACCCTTAACTTATAAGCCATCTCTCTACCCCCTGTATTTAACATTTTTTAAATGTGCCCTTAAGAGTACTGGAACAGACATAGAAGAGCTCACCCTTGATTCTTGATAGGCCAGCCTAGTGAAATTCTTAGGATGTCCAAAGAATGGTCAGGAGCCCTAAAAATAACATAATATGAATGGCACCTACCCCTATGACCTTGCCCTTCTACCACAGAATCTTTCTCCAGTCCAAATTTAAGAGTCTGATTGGTGGGCCACATACTTGCTCTTTGCAGAAACCTCAAGAAATCTTTCCTTTGCTGGACATTCTATAAGTACACAATTAGTTACAGTAGATAGACCAATCTCACTACTTCTATTAAAACTTAATTCCAAATATTTTTCTTCACACAGTCAGCTCTTAGTGGCTCCATTCCCTCACCAAATAAATACTGTCTTGGGTCAAGCTGGTGGCCTGTCCTCAGATCCTCTATGGATTTCTCTTCTAGGTCTTGACTTAAGATACCCTTTCTTTTTTTTTTTTTTCTAAGACTTGCTCTTTGTCACAGTCTTAGTCAGTGGCTCTATACCTACTTTCCACTTCTGAAATCCCAGCAGGTGCCCTGCCATTGTGACTATGTAACTCATGTATGTATGCCACTCTAAATGTATCACTCTGGTATGATGCCCAGCAGTACCCCTGATGCCACAGAGCCTTCATAAGAGTGTACAGACTAAACATAAGGTTCAGTGAACAAGGAAAGAACCAACCCATTGATGCTTAGATACAATTTGGAAGTTAAATCAAGTTTGTGTGATACAAAGCCCTCTGAAAACTGTCCTGGATGTGTGTTTCTAGTGGAAATGGCTCACAGCACACTCATCAATTTAACATGGGATTGTTTTTTTCCCCAGGGTGCTTTACTTCTGCTTACCGTGTATGAACAAATAGCCCTATGCTCTATGGAAGAACTGTACTCCAGAGTTCAAAATGATACAGTCAAATAAAATACATCAACTGTTTGGGGAAAACATCCAGGATTCACTAGTACTATACATGGCTACTGATTCTACTAGAGGTATGTCTACTTGGATAAAAAAACATAGATAATGCATTCATATAAAAGGCACTACTGAATTCAAAGATGCTATCCTGTCCGTGAATGGAGAGGCATATTAAGCAATTAGGGAGCATGAAAGAGAGTAAGTTTTAATCACTGTTTTTCAAGGGTCTTTTTTTTTCTCTTCTTTCTTTTTTTTTTTTTCAGGATTCTTCATTCAATTCCATTCTCATTAAAAAAGTAATCTGAAAAAAAAAACTACTGTGAACAAATTTAAAAGGGAGAAGACTAGTTTAATGATCTCTTTAAAGTTTAGTTACTCAGCTGAACCTTGACCCTCAAGTCCACTTCACTCATTATCGCTCCTGAAAGATTCCTTTGTGAGGGCCCAGAGCACTTAGATCTTGGACAGCGTGTCTTAATGAGAGTGGAGTATGGTAATTATAGTCAAACTCATCTCCTTAATATAAGCTGTTTGCCTTGTAGAAGTAAACAAATTGAGTAATCTAGCAAAAATGATAGCGATTTTGTCGGGCCTTCTCTACAACTCCACATACAGACACCTCCCTTACCTTGTTCTCTTAATGAAAAGTTTGAGCCGTTTTGAGGTGTAGTGAAGACAAACAATTGACAACTCACTGTCCCAGCTTCATGTTGTAATTATGCCTCCTGACTTGTTAACGAAAGAGGGCATCAAAAGTCTCTCCAGACACGACAATTCACTGTAGTATTACAGACTTCTCGTTCACACAAATCAGAAAGTTGGATTCAAGGTGGCTGCTTCAAATAGAAAGTTGATCACTCATTTGAAAAAGGTAGTGTTTCTGTTTTCTGCAATTAACCGCATTCTTGAAAAGCAACAGTCATGGAAAAATCACACGTCTACGGTGATTTCTTTTCAAAGAAAACAATTAGTACCCATATCAAAAAAGCTAATTCAGATTAATTAAAGAACACCCACATCAGTTAAATATATTTCCTCTTTCACTTAACCCACTGTATTACAGTGTGTTGCTTAAAAGTGTTGAGCTTCAAGATAATAAAGAATGGCAGCTGAAGGGTCTGGTGCTTAGAATAAAACTTTAGGGTCTGCAGCCAGTTTAATTGCACATAATTATGGATAAGGAAGTGGAACAATTTAATTTCTGGGCTTTCATGCTATTAGAAAGCTAATGGAACAGTATCAGAATTGGTTATTTAAGTAAAATTGCAAGAAGCTGGTTTTAATTCTGAAGTAGAAATGGAAACTGGATAGGAGGCTGAATACCCACTCCATTGTTTTCATTTATGTGATCTAATGGTAATTCAAAATCTACTGGAAATCATCTATGGAGAGTTAGAACAAATAATGTGAACATACTTTTGAAATATTTCTTTTTTTTTTTTTAATTTGGTAAGTACAGAAAAAAAAAATGTGTCTCTCTCCTCCAGACTAGCAAGATGCCCAAAGGAAAGAAGTTCAAGGGGAAGAAGGTGGCCCTGGCCCCCACCGTCATCAAGAAACAGAAGGCCAAAAAGGTGGTCAATCCTTTGTTTGAGAAAAGGCCCAAGAACTTCGGCACTGGGCAGGACATCTAGCCCAAAAGAGATCTAACACACTTGGTCAAATGGCCCTGCTCCATCAGGCTGCAGCGGCAAAGAGCCATCCTCTATAAGCGGCTCAGAGTACCTCCTGCCATTAACCAGTTCAGGCAAACAGCTATTCAGCTGCTTAAGCTTGCCCACAAGTACAGGCCAGAGACAAAGCAAGAAAAGAAGCAAAGGCTACTGGCCTGTGCTGAGAAGAAAGCTGCTGGCAAAGGGGATGTCCCAACTAACAAACCACCTGTCCTCTGAGCTAGAGTCAATACAGTCACCACCTTGGTGGAGAACAAGAAGGCTCAGCTGGTGGTGATTGCCCAGGATGTAGACCCCATTGAGCTGGTGGTTTCCCTGCCTGCCCCATGTCGAAAGATGGGGGTGCCCTACTGCATCCTCGAGGGAAAGGCCAGGCTGGGGCACCTGGTCCACAGGAAGACATGACCACTGTTGCCTTCACACAGGTTAACTCAGAAGACAAGGGTGCTCTGGCTAAGCTGGTAGAAGCTATTAGGACCAATTATAATGATGGATACAATGAGATCCGCCACCACTGGGGAGGCAACATCCCTAAGTCTGTGGCTTGCATTTTCAAGCTGGAAAAGGCAAAGGCTTAAACTCACCACTAAACTGGATTAAATGTACACTAAGTTTTCTGTACATAAATATAATTATAAAATGTTTATAAAAAAAAGAAAGAAAAAAAGATGTGTCAAAGCCAGGGTCTACCCCTGTGTGTGCCAAATGAGTCTGGGAGACGTAGGACACATGCAGTGATCCAAGAGGGAGCTGTGGTGCAAGAGGTCACAGTGGGAGGGAATGTTAGCTTTTGATAACTGCCTTTTATTATCCTACAATGTCTAAATTTTCTAAAATAAGGGCCTAGGGCAATAGCTCAGTGGGTAAAGAGCTTGCCCACAAGTGTGAGAACCTGAATTGGGATCCCATCACCTTTATAAAAAGCTAGGTATGGCAGTGAGCACCAGCCTCATGCTAGAGAGATCTGGACACAGGCAGATCCCAAGGCTCTGCTGGGAAGCCGGTCTAGGAAAATCACAAGCAAATACAAGTGTGTGTACATGCATGTGTGTGTATGTGAGCGTGGAGGCCAGAGACCAACACCAGGTATCTCACCCTGTGCTCTCCACCTTAATTGTTTTGAAGCAGACTCTCTTACTGGACTTGAAACTTGCTGATTCAGCTAGAGGGGCTGGCTGGCAAGCGTCCCAGGTCCTCCTGTCTCAAAGTCCTCCAGTGCTGGGATTACAGGCACGCTCCATAGTACTGTCTTTTGTTTTGTTTTGTATCAATGCTGGGGACTGAGCTCAGGCCCTTATGCTTCTATAGCAAACGTTTGGCTGCAAAGCCATCTCCCTGTCTCTCATCTTTACTACTATTGTAACTTCTATAGGAGTTGACCTGCCAAGCTTTAAATGTGTGTTGCCAAAACTTATAATCTTACAGTAAGCAGTGAGCACACAGTGGAATAGTGAGGGTCTTTGATGCCTTCTTTGGGGCACTCTCCCTGTACAGGAGGAATGCTTACATGAAGACGTGGTCTGCTGAAAGCTTCAAATATACATAAAAATTTCCAAAGAAACTTTTTTAAAAAAAAATTTGAATGTTTTAAAGATAGTTTATGGGAAAATACATTCCTCTTTTCTGGGCTTTGAACAAAATGGAACACATTCTAAATGTTCCTCTCAGAAGACCAGGACTTTTCCAATGCTAAACACTGACTCTGCTCCAAGAGCCTAAAGTGTCCCATGGACTTAAGAACAACCCAAAGTAGAAGCATGGATCCATCTCCCAGGTCTTCTGTTATTGGCACCAAGAAATTGTTTCTAACTGAAAAAAAAAAAACAAAAAAAAAAAAGCTTCTAGAACCTCAACTTCCTAAGGGCTACCCTGTTTGCCCAGCGGCCCTGTGTTCCTTGGTGGGTCAGTCATCCTGATGCTGTCTATGGAAAGTAGAAAAGACCTGAGTATCTTGGATGCAGAGCCTTCAGGTAACTAACTGACAATTGGCTCTTTAGCTTAGAACTGAAACCAATTAGCACAGACACAAGGCTACTCCACACGGACAATTCCTTGAATCATAAACAAACACAGAGAAAACAAATATCATCTTCCACCCATCATCCTAGCAGCATTAATAGCAATATTTCAGTATGTTTTAAGTCATCAATATTTAATCTGGGCATGTGTGTATTCTTATAAAGAGGTTACAATTTTTGAATTACAAACTGAAATTTTAGTTACTATATCACAAGAAGTTTTCCAGGGAATTACATAACCAAATAAAAGGCATCTTTATAGTATTGCTACATAGATATACCTTTAAAAATATACCTCAGTATTCATTGTAAATCTACATATTAAAACAGATATTCCTAGGGCTGGGATGATAGCTTGGTCAGTAAAATGTTTCTCTTGCAAACATGAGGCCTCAGTTTGACTTGTGGGGCCTTAGCTTATCCTCACAGCACTGAGAAGGGAGCATCAGCAGGTCGCTGGAGCTCGCTGACCAGCCAGCCTAGTCCACTAGATAAGCTCCAAGCTAATAAGAAGTCCTGTCTCATAAACCAACATGATGATACCTAACAATGACATCAGAGGTTGTCTTCTGGCCTCTTTGGGCATGCACACATATGCATACCTGTACACACATATGTTCATACATACACACGTATGGGCATAGAGCAAATGCCCCAGGCATGTAGAAAAACTTATGAACAAGAACTAGGTAAGAGTGAGGAGTCCTGAGAATTTTCAACTCATCATAAAAGTGGGAACTCTGAAATACAGATAAAAATGCATCTAAAATGATTCTGTACTTAAATTAGTTTGTTAATGCTTTTAAATTCTTATTCCACCTTGAAGAGATTGACTCTGGCCATGACAGGTACTTTCTTATGGGTTTTCTTAATGCAAGAAAAATAATATAGTATTCAATCATACTCACAGGCATGCACCACATGTGAACACACACACAAAGAGAGACAGAGAGACAGAGAGGCAGACAGAGACAGACAGAGATAGACATGGATAGACAGAGATAGACAGAGATAGACAGAGAGACAGAGACATAGAGAAAAGACCTTGGTTTTATGTCAAAATATTGGTTAACCCAGTGCATTTATATTTTAAATAAAAAAATAAAATAATTAAGTGTCTCGTGCTTTGAAATTCCCACTTTAAACAATTAGCTGAGTAATAACTATTTTTAATTACATTAGGTAAAAGGATTCACACTGAATAGGTAATGTTGGGGGTGGAGGACTCTCTGTGAAGAGAATACATGATGTAATTTGTTTATTTCTGAAACAATGAAACATGCATCACAAAAAAAATGCCCCAAGAAAACAAATTAAATGTGGGTGGTTTATATGGTCCATGCCATGGCCTCCAAAGTATTTCCAATTGACTTTTATAAGTGGCAAAGATGACCACCTCCCTCTGACCTAATACCACTTCCCTACAGAAGCCCTGTCTGAGAATGCACAATCCCTTATCTGAATCAGGAATGTCATTTTCCATTTAGGGGACATATCTAATGTCTCCACCCTCCCAGATATCATTCCTTTGTGAAGATAAAGGCTACACTGAAAGACATTTTGCATGAGCCAGGCAAAGAAATGTCAGGTGAAGGAGGGTGGCATTGCAACCAAATGACTGTACAATTAAAGTGATTTTTCCCATCTGTCAGTCCTACTAGGTGACATGATTCACTAAGCATGCAGGCTTTGCCTATAGCAGCTTACATGGAGCTGGCAGAGTGATATGTCTGGAAGCTCATATGTAAAGTATGTGTGACAGCAACACGGATTTGGAAAGTGACCAAGTGAGGCATGTTCATGGTGATAATTTTTCATATGATAACAATGGACACTATGCTTCATTAGAAGTTGTGCAATAACACGGACTGTTGTTCCCTCAAAGGTTTTAGAAACAGCTCACTTTCCCAACTGTTAAGATTGCTAGGATGACGTTTTCTTATTTATTATCTACTTTGGTTTCCTACTTGAGGTCTCTTTCTCTTGGTGGGTCATTTAATTATTTCTCATCTCCACAAACATCTGTTCTGATTCCGTTCCCACCCAACATCTCCTCTTGTTCTTTCTCTCTCAGCTTCAATTAGAAGTTTACTCATGCTGGAATCTCTGCTCACATCTTGGACCTTTGCAATTAATTTTAATCAGGCTTGTTAACACTTTTTTAATATGTAAGAAATAAGCAAATATGTAACTAAAAAGCCATTTATGTCTTTTATGAAGGTAACAAATATGCAATTAAAAACTCCTTCTCCCGGTGACTTTGCAATAAATTAACTTGTTTTGTCATTATTGTGCCTGGATAATGTCATTTACTCTGGAGTTTTGACAGTCAGATTTTTTTTTATCCTTGGCAAAATTAGCAAGTAATATTAAGATCTAAGAAATGACAATTAGTTTGTGAATTAGGTGGGATATACAATGTGTTAATTATTGAGGGACCAGGCTGCATGCAATTAAAATTTAGCATCCAGATAATGATAATGGAGAAGGCTTCTGAGCATCTAATGAAGTTGAAAATGCTCATTACCAATAAATTAATTCTCAGTTGCTTAACCAGTCTTTAAAATGTCTGTACAAAGGGGTAGATCATAATAATCATTACTGTTCATAAATAGAATAACAGAAGATCCCAGAAGCCTGTAAAGACTATCATTTTACTGCTAGAGATCCCTGCACAGCTAGGGAATCTTCCTAGAGACTCAAAAACATGATAGCCATAGAGATATCTGCTTTTCTTAAAACATCCCTTCAAGTCTCTAATGCTGAGAGGATGACATGAACAGAGGAAAGTGTGTCGGTGTCGAGAGACAGCATGGGTCAGAATGTCCTGTTTTTGCCTCGAATGGATCCTGAACATTTGAATGACTTAGAACATGTCTCTATACACTAAGTGCATTTCTCTTTGTAATCCAGACTCTCCATTCCACACCAATCCCTTATTATTACAAGGACCCCATTGTTCTAGGAACTGGAGAATCAGTAACAAGTGTGTCTCAAGAAAACCTCAGTTCCAGGTAGTCAAACTATTCTGTCACATTCTATTAGTGTGATAATTGCTATGACATGTCAGATAAAAGTATATGTTAGATGTTATTTAGTCCCTTCAACTACTGAGGGCATATTGTGGAAGACAGTGGAAGAGATGATGGATCAGACCTAGAATTGCTCTGATATACATGAAAGAAGATAGTGGTTTGCATCATAGGACAAGCATTGGACATTGGAGAGAGGGGAACAGTTTTTAAAAAAGATTGTATGTATATTTTTAAGGTAGGTTTGATTCCAGGAGTTGGCAGGAAGAACTAGAGAAATCATGAATTTAATCCTGATTTTTCTCAATGTGAAGTGGAAACCCAAAGAGTCCTCTTTGGGGACTGAGAAGATTCTGGCATCCATAGGCAATATAAATGAGGATGTCAAGACAGCCCTGGAGCTTAAAGCTGAGATTTGATTGAAGATAGCACATAGGAAATCATTAACTCCCATGATTCTAAACCCTGGAATGGGCAAGCACACCCAAGGTGAAAGTATAGAGGGAGAAGCTCCAGGAGCAAGCAATTCCAACATTCAGGAAGGAAAGATAGAGAGAAATTAGTAAGGAGCAACCAGAGAAGCCTATGGGACAGTCAGAAAAACTCAGTGCCATGGCAACCAAGAAAAGAAGGAAGCTGGAAGGGGTTAGATGATCCTCACCTGGGGCATCACTGTAAGAGGCGCAGATGAGAAACATTCCAAAGGCCCACAATGGGATAATGAAGAAGCAATGTGAGACTAGTCCATACAGAGGAAAGCATCATAGCTGAAGGAAGGCCATGACATGGTTTTCAAACTGCGTATTTACACAACTCAAGTGAATAAGATTCCTTATTTTATTTGTGCAAAAAGGTAGAAAGTATGTGTAGAATTGCCTTAATACATACTGGATTTATCTGAAAGATAGAAAATAAGATAGCCACTTGCAAACAAGACAGTTGGGTGACTCCATAGTCATAGCAGAAGGAAGATTTCTTTGAGTCTTATTGCAATTTTTAGACATTAAAAAAAAAAGATTTGCTCTCTGTGTGTGTGCATACACACACACACACACACACACACACACACACACACACACACCTAAAAAGGCCAGAATAGGGAATCAGATGCTCTGGATCTGGAGTTACAGGTGATTGGGAGCTGACTGGTGTGGGTGATGAAAACCTTCGTCCTCTACAAGAAAGCAAGTACTCTTAACCACTGAGCCATCTCTCCAGTCCCAGCTTTTAGACTTTAAAATTTGTATTTAATGCACAAAGATACATATATAGCTTGACTAATTAACAGCACAATATTATATTTGCAGGCAAGCACTCTACCACTGAGCTATATCCTCAGCTGTAAGAAAGTATATCTCTTATCATTTGCTATTGCATTATTTTTGTTGTCTTGCCTCTCCAAACATTACACTATGCATGTTGCCTTAAGATATTTCCTACACTTATTTGGATAATCCTGTGTTTGATTGGATTCTTTTCTCACTGTTCATTATAGCACACTTACTAACTCTTTGACAAATCCATACATGTCTACAATGTATCTTAATCATATCCAACCCAAATGCCCCCATACCACTTTTCACACCACGAAACATCCCCAACACTTCCTCTTTCACCTTCATATCTTCTTTTTAAATAATTTAATGGCTTTTATTAGTGTTATATATTTGAACATCCACCAGAACATGGTCAATCAACTATCAATGCCAGGAAAATCAACCAATCAATCAATTAATGCCAAGAAAAAAATGATTCCTGCCAAGCAGCCATCAATTACCAATAGCTCCTCAGATGGGGATGGAGGTTCATGAGCCCTCCTCAATAATGAGGAAATATGAACTGGCTTGGTCTTGTGCAGGTGACAACAGCTGCTTTGAGTTCATGAGTACAGTGGGCCTTCAGGTCCAAAGTAGCATCTCATAGTACTTCCCCTATTCTTAGGTTTTTAATGTTCTTTCTGCCTCTCTGAGCTTTGGAGGGAGGGAAGTTGATGCAGATATTACATTAGAGCTAAGCACTCAGCAGCTACTTCTTCTCAGCACTTTGGCCAGTTATGCATCTTTTGCATTCACTACTGTTTCTTTGCAAATAGAAGCTTCTCTGACTCAGGTTGAGGGCAGTTCATACTACCAGTATGAACATAAACATTTTTTATTGGATATTTTATTTACATTTCAGATGCTATCCCCTTTCCCCAATTCCCCTCCCTAGAAAACCCCTATCCCATGCCTCCTTTCCCTTTTTGCTTTTATACAATTTCTTTAAAATGTTAATCAAAGGCTTTATAAGTTTGGTAATGCTCAATCAGAAGTGTAACCCAATACCCAACCTGGATATATCAACTATCTTTGACTGGTGGAGACACGTAAACATATGCTTCCATGTCCCCCTCTCTCCTCTCTCTTTCTCTCTCTTATCACCTACCTTCTCCTCTCCTTCTTCTCCTCCTCTCCTTACTCCTTATCTTCCTCTCACCTTAGCTCCTCCTACATATCACACTTCCTGTTAAAATAAAACTTTTCTCTCAAAACACAATTAGAGCATAATTATACCAATTTGTACCAGTGAGGTACAAGATAGTCCTAATACCCAGTCCATCATTTTGTTGATTAACCAGAACCTCTGTCGTCTCTCTTAACTAAAACACTTAGTTCTGTACCTGGCTTTTTTCTTGGCTTTAGAATGAATGTCAACTGAAAACCATCCACTCAAATCTTTTCTCTCAAAGTACATAGCCAGGATTGGCTATGAGACTATAAGTTTTCAACCCTGTCAGAAATCCAGAATGACTGAGTTAACTGAAATTATGGGGAGCACAAAGCATAGTTTCTAAATCTTACCCAATTTATAGAGACCACTGAACACCTGGAAAGTCCCTAGACTACAAAATGTTGGAGCATCTGATCTTCAGCCTTCTGGCCCAGGATCATCTGACAGACCTTAGTGATGCAAAATTATTAAGAGCTGATTACTCTGTCTAGGCAGATATAACCAGTCGACTATTCTGCAAGTGTGTTCTTTTCTGGACAGTAATTTGTCTCTGGATGGAAAGAGGCAATTCTTGCCTAGTGGCTGTCTCACCACAACTGGAGTAACTCCAAAGATGCTCAATTTCTTCTTAGAATCCAAGACAGGAAGCTGTCAGGAGCAGACAGGTCTCTAATCAAAATGAACATTACTACAGGAATGTTTGTAACGTCAATTCTGTGGACTTCTGACGTTTTGAAAACCAACTATCCATATAAGGTAATCTGGACTGTTGTCTGTTAACTCCTCTCAGCTATTTCTAAATAAAATATGGAAAACACCCCAGCAATAAACTCCAAGCCATGAATTTACTATAGGCCCTTAACTCATAGGCTAACCATCTCAAATTAATTAAGAAAGTTAAAGAGGGACTGGATCTAAGCCTTGTATTCCTAAATGTATTATACAGACACAATGCCTATGAGAGTATCAATATTCATCTCACTTTTATATCAATAAGAAGCTCGTGCCCATGGAAACCTTAAATTTGAAATCAAAGTAAATTTTGTACCATTTAAAGAATTATAACTTCATCTTGATAACAATTATACAGATTTCTACCACTAGGTTATGGCTATGAAATAAATCCTAGCTAGTCCTCCCTGTTCCAACAGAACCACTACTTTTCCCTAGAAAGACAGCCCAATATTAACCACCTTAGTCCCCAAGCCCAGGGCATAGGAGTGCTGACTCTTCGTTAACTTCTTCAAGCTGATTACTGGCTTTGAGATATTAGAAGAGGGGTGGGAGGAAGAGTAAATTGATAAGCCTCTGATGCTGTGTCTTCACTGCATCCAGATGGAATTCCAGGACATCAGAGGTTTGAGCAGGTCTGCTTAGCTTGCCTGATGAGTAGATACACCAAGGCTGTGTACTCTGCAATATACAATTCTCAAAACAAATTTTAGTATCAAGATAATTTTTTTTTAATTTTTTATTGGGTATTTTATTTACATTTCAGATTTTATCCCCTTATCCTACTTCCTCCCACCACCCAGAAACCTCCTATCCCATCCCCCCTCCTCATGCTTCTATGAGGCTGTGCCCCCATCTACCCCCCAACTCCCACCTCCCCACCCTCACATTTCCCCCCCACTTGGTGTTCATCCTTCATGGAACCAAGAATCTCCTCTCCTACTTATGCCCGACAAGGCCATCCTCCCCTACATATACAGCTGGAGTCATGGGTCCCTCCCTATGTGCTCCCAGGCTGGTGGTTTAGACCCTGGGGAGCTCTGGTTGGTTGGTATTGTTGCTCTCCTCATGGGGTCACAAACCCTTTCTGCTGCTTCAGTCTTCTCTCTAACTTCTCCATTGGGAAACCCTTGATCATATCAGTGGTTAGCTGTGAGCATCGTCCTCTGAATGAGTCAGTCTCTGGCAGACCTCTAAGGAGACAGCTATATCATGTTCTTGACAGCATGCACTTCCAGCCATCCACATCAGTGTCTAGCTCAGGTGACTGTACATGGGATGGATACCCAGGTGGAATGGTCTCCAGATGGCCTCTCCTTCAGTTTCTGTCCCGTGTTTTGTTTCCATATTTGCTCCCTTGAGTATTTTTGTTACTCATTCTAAGTAGAACTGAGGCATCCCCACTTGGTCTTTCTTCTTCATGAGCTTCATGTGGTCTGTGAGTTGAATCTTCGCTATTCCAAGCTTTTGGGCTAACATCCACTTATCAGTGAGTAAATACCATGTGTGTTCTTTTGTGATTGGGTTAACTCACTCAGGATGATAATTTCTAGTTCCATTTATTTACCTAAAAATTTCTCAAATTCATTATTTTTAATAGCTGAGTAATACTCCATTGTATAGATGTACTACATTTTTTTTTATCCATTCCTCTGTTGAGGGACATCTTGGTTCTTTCCAGCTTCTGGCTATTATAAATAAGACTGCTATGAACATAGTGGAGCACATATCCTTGTTATATGTTGGAGCATCTTCTGGATATATGCCCAGGAGTGGTATAGCTGGGTCCTCAGGTAATGCTATGTCCAATTTTCTGAGGAACTGCCAGACTGATTTCCAGAGTGGTTGTACCAGCTTGCAATCCCACCAACAATAGAGGAGTGTTTCTCTTTCTCCACATTCTCACCAGCATCTGCTATCACCTGAGTTTTTGATCTTAGCCATTCTGACTGGTGTGAGATGGAATCTCAGGGTTGTTTTGATTTGCATTTCCCTGATGACTAAGGATGTTGAGCATTTCGTAAGGTGCTTCTCAGCCATTCAAATTTCCTCAGTTGGGAATTCTTTGTTTAGCTCTGTACCCCATTTTTAATAGGGTTATTTGGTTGTCTGGAGTATAATTTCTTGAGTTCTTTGTATATATTGGATATTAGCCCTCTATCAGATGTAGGATTGATTAAGATCTTTCCCCAATCTGTTGGTTGCAGTTTTGTCTTATTGACAATGTCCTTTGCCTTACAGAAGCTTTGCAATTTTATGAGGTCCCATTTGTCAATTCTAGATCTTAGAGCATAAGCCATTGGTGTTCTGTTCAGGAACTTTTCCCCTGTGCCTAGGTATTCAAGGGTCTTCCCCACCTTCTCTTCTATTAGTTTCAGTGTATCTCGTCTTAAGTGAAGGTCTTTTATCCACTTGGATTTGAGCTTTGTACAAGGTGACAAGAATGGATTGATTTGCATCCTTCTACATGTTGACCTCCAGTTTAACCAGCACCATTTGCTGAAAATGCTGTCCTTTTTCCACTGGATGGTTTTAGCTCCTTTGTCAAAGATCAAATGATCATAGGTGTGTGGGCTCATTTCTGTTCAATTCTATTCCATTGATCTTCCTGCCTGCCTCTGTACCAATACCATGCAGTTTTTATTACTATTGCCCTGTAGTACAGTTTGAGGTCAGGGATGGTGATTCCCCCAGAAGTTCTTTCATTGTTGAGAATACTTCTCGCTATCCTGGGTTTTTTGTTGTTCCAAATAAATTTGCAAATTGCTCTTTCTATCTCTATGAAGAATTGATTTGGAATTTTAATGGGGGTTGCATTGAATCTCTATAGATTCTTGCTTTTGGCAAGATGGCCATTTTTACTAAATTAATCCTGCTGATCCAGGAGCATGGGAGAGCTTTCCATCTTCTGAGGTCTTCTTCTATTTCTTTGTTCAGAGACTTGAAGTTCTTGTCATACAGATTGTTCACTTGCTTGGTTAGATTCACTCCAAGATATTTTATATTGTTTGTAACTATTGTGAAGGGTGTCATCTCCCTAATTTCTTTCTCAGCCTGTTTATCTTTTGAGTATAGGAAGGCTACTGATTTGTTTGAGTTGATTTTATATTTAGCCACTTTTCTGAAGTTGTTTATCAGGTTTAGGAGTTCTCTGGTGGAAATTTTATGGTCACTTAAGTATACTATCATATCATCTGCAAACAGTGAAATTTTAACTTCCTTTCCTATTTGTATCCCTTTGACTTCCTTTTGTTGTCTAATTGCTCTGGCTAGGACTTCCAGTACTATATTGAATAGGTAGGGTGAGAGTGGGCAACCTTGTCTAGTCCCTGATTTTAGTGGGATTGCTTCCAGTTTCTCTCCATTTCGTTTGATGTTGGCTACTGGCTTGCTGTATATTGCTTTTACTATGTTTAGGTATGGACCTTGAATTCCTGATCTTTCCAAGAGTTTTAACATGAAGGGATGTTGGATTTTGTCAAATGCTTTCTCAGCATCTAGTAAGATGATCATGTGGTTTTTTCCTTTGAGTTTATTTA
Source organism: Rhabdomys pumilio (assembly GCA_030674055.1). Taxonomy (NCBI): domain Eukaryota; kingdom Metazoa; phylum Chordata; class Mammalia; order Rodentia; family Muridae; genus Rhabdomys; species Rhabdomys pumilio. The sequence goes on from JANHMN010000003.1 coordinate 185,393,742, forward strand.
TGTAGTGGATTACATTGATGGATTCCCAAATATTGAACCATCCCTGCATTCCTGGGATAAAGCCTACTTAGTCATGATGGATGATTGCTTTGATGTGTTCTTGGATTCGGTTTGCGAGAATTTTATTGAGTATTTTTGCATCAATATTCATAAGAGAGATTGGTCTGTAATTCTCCTTCTTTGTTGGGTCTTTGTGAGGCTTAGGTATGAGAGTAATTGTAGCTTCATAGAACGAATTGGGTATTGTTCCATCTGTTTCTATTCTATGGAATAGTTTGAAGAGAATTGGTATTAAGTCTTCCTGGAAGGTCTGATAGAATTCTGCACTAAAACCATCTGGCCCCGGACTTTTTTTGGTGGAGAGATTTTTAATGACTGCTTCTTTTTCTTTAGGGGTTATGGGACTGTTTAGATGGTTTATCTGCTCCTCGTTTAACTTTGGTACTTGGTATTTATCTAGAAAATTGTCCATTTCAACCAGATTTTCCAATTTTGTTGAGTATAGGCCTTTGTAGTGGGATCTGACGATTTTTTTAATTTCCTCTGTTTCTGTTGTTATGTCTCCCTTTTCAGTTCTGATTTTATTAATTTGAGTACTGTCTCTGCGCCCTTTGGTTAGTCTGGCTAAGGGTTTGTCTATCTTTTGATTTTCTCAAAGAACCAGCTCCTGGTTTTGTTGATATTTTGTATAGTTCTTTCTGTTTCAACTTGATTAATTTCAGCCCTGAGTTTGATTATTTCCTGCCGTCTACTCCTCTTGGGTATATTAGCTTCTTTTTGTTCTAACACTTTCAGGTGTGCTGTCAAGTTGTCAGTGTATATGCTCTTTCCAGTTTCTTTTTGTGGGCACTTAGAGCTTTGAGTTTTCCTCTTAGTACCGCTTTCATGGAGTCCCACAGGTTTTGATAAGATATGTCCTCATTTTCATTAAATTCTAAAAAGTCTTTAATTTCTTTCTTTATTTCTTCCTTGACCAAGTATCATTGAGTAGAGCATTGTTCAGTTTCCACGTGTATGTGGGCTTTCCGTTGTTTTTGTCCATATCAAAGACGAGTCTTAGTCCATGGTGATCTGATAGAGTACAAGGGATTATTTCAATCTTTTTGTATCTGTTGAGGTCTGTTTTCTGACCAATTATATAGTCTATTTTGGAGAAGGTACCATGAGTTGCTGAGAAAAATGTATATACTTTTGTTTTAGGATGAAATGTTCTATAGATGTCAGTTAAGTCCAATTGGTTCATAACTTCTGTTAGTTTCATTGTGTCTCAGTTTAGTTTCTGTTTCCATGATCTGTCCATAGCTGAGAGTGGGGTGTTGAAATCTCCCACTATTATTGTGTGAGGTGTGATGTATGCTTTAAGCTTTAGTAAAGTTTCTTTTATGTATGTGGGTGCCCTTGCATTTGAAGCATAGATGTTCAGAATTGAGAGTTCCTCTTGGTACAGTTTTCCTTTGATGAATATGAAGTATCCTTCTTTATGTTTTTTGATTACTTTTGGTTGAAAAACGATTTTATTTGATGTTAGAATCGCTACTTCACCTTGTTTCTTGGGACCATTTGCTTGGAAGATTGTTTTCCATCCTTTTACTCTGAGGTAGTGTCTGTCTTTTTCACAAAGGTGCGTCTCCTGTATGCAGCAAAATATTAGATCCTGTTTTTGTATCCAGTCTGATAGTCTATGTCTTTTTATTGGAGAATTGAGTCCACTGATATTAAGAGATATTAAGCAAAAATGAATGTTGTTTCCTGTTATTTTTGTTATTGGCAGTGGAGTTATGTTTGTATAGCTACCTTCTTTTAGGGTTGTTGGAAGATTACTTTCTTGCTTTTTCTAGGTTGTAGTTTCCCTCCTTGTGTTGGAGTTTTCCACCAATTATCCTTTGAAGTGCTGGATTTGTAGTAAGATATTGTGTAAATTTGGTTTTGTCATGGAATATTTTGGTCTTTCCATCAATATTGATTGAGAGTTTTGCTGGGTATAGTAGTCTGGGCTGGCATTTGTGTTCTCTTAAGGACTGTATGATATCAGCACAGGATCTTCTGGCTTTTATAGTCTGGTGAGAAGTCTGGTGTAATTGTTATAGGTCTGCCTTTATATGTTACTTTACCTTTTTCTCTTACTGCTTTTAGTATTTTTTTCTTTGTTTTGTACACTTGATGTTTTGACTATTATGTGGTGGGAAGTATTTCTTTTCTGGTCTAAACTATTTGGAGTTCTGTAGGCTTCTTGTATATTTATGGACATCTCTTTCTTTAGGTTAGGGAAGTTTTCCTCTATAATTTTGTTGAAGATATTTACTGATCCTTTAAGTTGGGAGTCTTCCCCCTCATCTATACCTATTATCCTTAAGTTTGGCCTTCTCATTGTGTCTTGAATTTCCTGTATGTTTTGGGTTAGTAGCTTTTTGTAATTTGCATTTTCTTAGACAGTTGTGTCAATGTTTTCCATCATATCTTGTGCACATGGGATTCTCTCTTCTATCTCTTGTATTCTGTTGGTGATACTTGTGTCTATGACTCCTGATCTTTTTTTTTAGGTTTTCTATCTCCAGAGTAGTCTCCCTTTGTGATTTCTTTATTGTTTCTACTTCCATTTTTAGATCTTGAATGGTTTTGTTTAATTCCTTCACTTGTTTGGTTGTGTTTTCTTGCAATTCATTAAGGGATTTTTGTGTTTCCTCTTTAAGGGCTTCTATCTGTCTACCAGTGTTCTCCTTAAGTTCTTTGAGAGTATTATTTATGTCCTTCTTAAAGTCTTCTATCATCATCATGAGAAGTGATTTTAATTCTGAATCCTGCTTTTCTGGTGTGGTGGGGTGTTCAGGGCTTGCTATGGTGGGGGAACTGGGTTCTGATGATGCCATGTAACTTTGGATTCTGTTGCTTACGTTCTTGCACTTGCCTTTTGCCATCTGGTTAACTCTAGCACTACCTGTACAGGCTGTCTCTGACTGAAGCCTGCCTTTCCAGTTATCTTGCTTGTGTCTGATCTCCTCGGGGTCCAGATGTCTCTGTGATCTTCTCCAGCTGCTCTGAGTACAGTGGTACCTCTAGGATGCCTCAGGATATGGTGCCTCCAAGGTAGCAGAACAACTAGGTGTCTGCTGTTCTGGGTGCAGTGTCTCCTCTTGGATGTCTCAGGATAAGGTGTCCACTGCTCTGAGTGCAGTGGTTCCTCTAGGATGTCTTGGGATATGTTGTCTGTCGCTCTGAGTTCAGTTGTTCTTCTGGGTTCAGTGGACCCTCTACCACTCTGAGTTCAGTGGACCCTCTACCACTCTGGGTTCAGTGGACCCTCTAGGTTGTCTTGGGAGGAGTCCGGTGTCCACACAGGAGCGGACCTGGCCCGGGTCTGCACCAGGCCTCAGATCCGGGAGAGGGGTGGAAGTGGAGCGCCACTCCACAGGAGCGGGTTTGGGTTTCTGCTGGAATCTGAGTGCTCCCCACACCCAGCTATGGGCATAGGGCAGTGTTTGGGTCTTCTTACCTACCACTCTGGGTTCAGTGGGCCCTCTAGGATGTCTCAGGAGGAGTCCAGTGTCCAGGAAGAAGCAGACTGGGCACGGGTCTGCACCAGGTCTCAGATTCATCCAGAGCGAACATAAACATTTAAAGGCAGCTTGACAACATGGTCATTTATAAAACAAACAAACAAAAGCAGTAGTAGGTACTCCCTAGGTTCTACGATTTCCCTAGCCATGAGCTTTGAGCATGTTTATAGTACTACTCATGAATTCTATCCATTAGACCAGGCACCACAACAATCATACCATTATTACACCAATAGGCACATCTTGCCTGGTAAGTTGGTCTTATAGCATGGTATAGCTGGTATTATAGATCCACTATTGGATGGGTTCACTGGTGGGTTCACTTTCTTCCCCAGTGACCTGAATAGCACCTTCCACCATTATAAAAGCTAGTGTGCATATAGAAAATTTCCAGGTCAGTTCTAGCTTGTTTTCTCTTTGTTCTAAAACTAAAAATATTGTATCTTAAATAATAGGGTCATATAATTAGGTATGACGGGTAGCCAAGAGAAATAATCTCTGGGATCTCCCTGACCAATAACCTGTTGATACTATCCTAGCTATCTCATGCCTAACACTGGGATTTTCATTTAATAACCTGCATCTTTTAGAAGAAACATTGTCTACCCATGCAATGAACTCCATTCAAACCCAACCTTTTTAAGTTATTTTTTAAATTAGCTTTCAAAGCAGTGAATCTCCATAAGATGTTTCATATATCCTTAGTACTGAATAGCTCACTCTGTATCTCCCCCACCCCACTGTCTGCACACTCCAATTTCTGACTAAAATCTTAACCCCCCCACAGTGTTCTACTCCCATTTATCCTCATATTACATTTATTCTGCTATCTTCTAGCCCCATAAGGCTTTCTTTCTTCTTACTCTCATAGGCCTTTTCTGGCTTCCTGATCTCAATAAGGACTCCAAATGAAACACATAAATCTGAAAGTTCAAAGCCAAGTTGCAGATTTGAGACAAAATATGTAGTATTTAACTTTTTTATCTTAGATTAACTAATTTAGCACAATACTTCTAACCATTTTCCTATGAATTTTATACTTTCATTTTTCCATATAGTTGGATAGTATTCCATTGTGTATATATATACCATATTTTCATTATCCAGTCATTAGTTGATAGAAGTATAGGCTGATTCCGTGTCCTAACTACGGTAACTAGAGCAGTGGTAAACATGGATGTACATATATCTCTGTAGTAAGATATGGTGTCCTTTGGGAACACCCCCAAGAGTGGTATGATCTAGTTTTAGCTGTTTGAGAAACCTCCACATTAATTTTCATAGTAGATAAGTCAATTTGTGTCCCACTAAAACTGCTCAAACACTGCTCTTCACCCACATACTCATGAGCACCTGTTGTCTTGTTTGTTTGTTTGTTTGTTTGTTTTGATATTTTCCTAGTGGCTAATGGTGAATAGTTTTTAAAGTTCGTTAACCATTTGTGTTTCTTCTGAGAACTCTCTGCTTAGTTCCATAGCTCAATCCTTTGATTGCATTACTTATATTCTTGACATTTAGTTTCCTGAGTTCTTTACATATTCTAAGTACTAATCTTCTGTCGGATGTACAGCAGGCAAATATTTCCTCCTGTTCTCTAAGCCCCCTCTCTATTCAGTTACATTTTTGTTTCTGTGCAGAGGCTTATCCTGCCAATCCAGGACCATAGATGTTTCTGTCCTTTAGTGTCTTCCTGATTTCTTTCTTCAGTATTTTAAAGTTTCTCTTATAGAAATCTTTCACAGCTTTAGTTAAGTTTATTCCAAGGTTGGTTTTCTGTTGCCTTGCTTTGTTTTGAGGCATTGGTGAATTAATTATTTCTCTGATTTCTTCTTAGTATTTTTAGTACATAAGAAGGCAACTGATGTTTTATTTCCTGTAGCAGTTTCAGAGTTTCAAGTCTTATTTTGAATTCATTGGTCAACTTTGAGTTGATTTTTGTGTAAGGTAAGAATGAGAATCGGGTTACAATTATCAGTATATAGATATCCAATTTTCCTGGCATCATTTGTTAAAGGAGCTGTTTTTTCTTCAATTTGTATTGTCCTGTATTATTATCTCCAAGCTTTAAAGAACAAAAGGTATGACAGACTTAACAATCAGATCCATGAGACAAGACAATGCCCTACTTGATTTGTTAGGGCACCCCTGAATGTGCACATCTGCACTGAAAAAACAAAACCTAACTTTCCAATAAAAGCCAGAATAAAAGTTGTGTTAGCCACCTGGCCTAATAAGCTCATTTATATTTATTTGCTAATGTGAATCGTTTTGGTCTAATAAAAATAATATCAGATGGGATGCTGTGCTGGGAAGATGACCTCCCACTTTGAAAATAAATGTCAAGTCTTTACCTCAACATTTATTCTTGGTAAATGCAGAGTGTCTGCCTTGGCATTTAAATAGCAGCAGAAGAGCTTCATCAGACCTATGGAGGGGAGAACAACTGACGTTTGTTGACTAGAAAGAAATTTAAAGTGTAAAGCTGACTACTGTATATTCCCAGGGATGGCCTGTGCAGGAAGAGGGAAAAGTGATTATCCAGCCATTTGTATTTGCTTGTACATTTGAAGCAGAAGAAATGAGTTTCTTGTATTCATCCAGGGGTACAAGAAGGTGCACCGGAGAACAGAACTCATTCTCTTTGTGTGTTCAGAACTCAAGTCTCTCAAACATCAGCAGTGCTTGCCCTGGCATGGTCAGAGATGTCTGCACAGGCTGGTTCAGAAGAAATGCATTTTTAATATTTACTCCCAAGTCTTCTTTGCCTAGTGCCATTAAAATAAAACTACAGAATGCCCTGATTGTCTTTGCCATGATAATTGTTTTTCTTAGGTTTTAGGTATCATCTGTACACATGCTGCCAAGTTCAAACTTCAACAAATGATTATATCATTTGCATGCTAGTACCCAGGGACCATGACCACTGCTTGCTGCATGCATTGTGTATTGCTTTTCCACCTGGAACCCAGAACTATGGTAGCTTTACAAAGCCTTGTTTTTATTGTTTTAATGGAAAGGAGAAGTGAGGGTGTATTCATTGGTAGATTACTTAATTACTATGCATGAAGCTCTGAATTCAATGCCCAGTACTGTCTAAACCATGGTGGGCACATCTGTGATTCTAGAACTCGAGAAGCAAAAGTTCTAAGTCGCCCATGAGATTTTGCCTTGAAAAGCTAAATAAGTAAGAAGGAAAGTGTTCATCCTTCAACTAGATCAGAAAGCCGCCATTTCACATACATGAAAAAAACCATCATCCAGCTACCCTTCCTGAGACCACCAGACTCCAGGAAAGAGCCCATTAGGAAACAAGTCAACACCTTCATCGTCCTGGCTCACTTGCCATAGGGACTGTCCCTAGATCAGATTCCACTCCCCTGCTTCCCTGCAGAGCAGATGTGGCTCCAGCGGGAGTGGATGTCACTTGCTAAACCAGGCTTCAAGTTAAACCTGACAGGAACATACTACATAAATCCCACTCTGGTGTTATCAGGGATGCTAAACACTTGCCATCATCCAGGGAGCATGGAATGGGTTGCTACCCACTGTGGCAGGACTGAAGTGCCCTGTCTCTGAATGGATGAAGGTCATTTTATGATGCTAACATCAAGTAGACAGGGACCACTGGAGGAGCGAATATTTTTCTTTTTAATTCAAAAGGTTAGATATTGGGTAACAATTCTAATTGTGTGGGCATCTTGTTAATTGAGCATTTCTAAATATATAAATCCTTTAGATAATCATTACGCTTTAAGAGTTTCATTTCTATTAGATACTGTGAGGGTGGCAGATGTTGTCTGGGTTTCAGCCGAGCTTTGTGGATGCAGCGTAGGGAATTGGCAGAGCCATCCCCCATGCTGGTGTCTTGTGGGTGCCAGGACCTGCACATCTAGCTAGCCAGAGCCCTGGTCAGAGCCGAGGAGCAGCGGAAACATGGTGGCTGCCTGGGAACAAGCCAGACCGGGTGCCGTTTTCTAAATATCTCTTCGATACATCCCTCTGTGTGTTTCTTTCTGTCACTCTGTCTCTGTGTGTCTTTCTCTGTCTCTCTGTCTCTCTCTCACACACAGACAGAAAGACAGACAGAGGGAGAGAGAGAGAGAGACAGAGACAGAGACAGAGAGAGAGAGGCAGAGAGAGAGACAGAGAGAGAGAGCATAAGGGGAATACATTGAGATAGCAGAAGGCATTTACCCACCTGAGTCTTTGGACCAGCATCCATCTGATTGGTCCTAGAGGTGATAGAAAGAGATAGCTGACCTTTCTAGAACTCTGTCTACAGGTCTTTCAGGTTCACACCCAAAGCTTCTGCCATCTTGTCCCTTGTTACAAATGGTGCTGGTGGCAGCCAAACTCTCTGCCTACCTTTCAGAAACAAAAGGGATGGATACAGTTGGGAAGGTTTCAAAGATGCTTTCAACTTTGACTATGATCTGACAAATGCAAGAAAAGACAGATGCAGGTTATATTGCCACTCAGCAGATTTCTATTGTGAAACAATATGTTAAATAATTTTAGATGAATCTTGAGAGAAAAGTGAGCATTCTTAACCAGTTATTTGGATTCAGTTATGTCCTAACTCTTGCTGGCTCTGAATATAGCTTTATTCAGAAATGAGGTCCTTGTAGATGTAATTAATATGTGAGTGAATCAGGGGAAAATAGAGTTAGTGAGATGGCTCAGATGATAAAGTGCTTTTGAGTCCCCAAAATTCATGTTTAAAAAAATAAAGCTTGGCACAGTCATTTGTAATATTGATATTGAGGCTTCCTGGTCAGTCATCCCACCAGAATCATCAAGCTCCAGGCCTATGAGAAACCTTGTCTCAAACACAAAACAAGTGGGCATAGTGGTATGTGTCTTTAATGCCAGCATTCAGGAGGCAGAGACAGGCAGATCTCTGTGAGTTCAAGACCAGCCTGGTCTACAAAGAAAGTTCCAGGAGTACACAGAGAAACTTGGTCTTGAAAAACAAAATAAAACAAAAACAAACAAACAAACAAGGTAGATAGCACAGGATTCTGAAGAACACCACCTGAAGTTGACTTCTGTCCTACACATGCATACCCACCTGTACAAACACACATACACACATATACACACATATGCACACACACACACACACACACACACACACACACACACACACATGCACGCACATACACACAGCACTCACACCACCCTCAAAATAAGTAAATATAGAAAAAGTGGTCCTTCCGTTCAATAAGACTCATACGGTGCCCTTAGTAGGGAAAAGTTGGAAGGTTGCAGTGATAACCAAGGAGGGCGAGGATGCCAACCAACTACCAGGGGACAGGAGAGAGCAGAGCCTGCAAACACCTAGATTCCTGACTTTCTGCTTCAAGCACAAGAGCAGATTCTTGTGAGCTACCAGTTTACAGTAATAGTCATGGCAACTCTGGAAAGCCAATCCACACTAGGGTTTTTAAAATACTGGGCACTCAGCATATCCTGGGAGGCAGCCCTGCACCCAGTCTCACAGAACCCAGAGGAAGAGGATCTCCCAGAAGCTCTAACCCAGACAGTATCTTAGGTAAAAATGAATAACCCGTGGTGTTTGCTGTTGGAAGTTCTAACTAATCCTGATGCTGGCCTATGGACTTACACTTCTCAGACCTTCGGTGGGCCATTGACAAGGACATCAAACAGCTAGAGACTGACATCACTAATCTGAAGAAATTCTCCATTTTGCTGTCTGAAGTGATCTCCAAAAATTACAAAGAACTTTATTGGACATGGTTTACTCTTTTACAGTAGAAAAGACTGTGTACAGCTCTAGACTATGTACAGCCCTTAAAGAAGAATGCTGCTTTTACATAGACAAGACAGGAATGATTAAAGAGAACATGAAAAAGGTCAGAGAAGACCTTGAGAAAAGACACACACACACACACACACACACACACACAGAGAGAGAGAGAGAGAGAGAGAGAGAGAGAGAGAGAGAGAGAGAGGAGAGCTGGTACAAGAATTAGTTTTCAACCCCTTCATGATTGTCAACCCTATTTCCTTCCATTCTGGGACTGATGATTGGGTTACTTTTGCTTATTTCTTTTGGTCCCTGGGCCTTAAATAGGCTGACTAACTTTGTGAAACAACAGATAGTTAATTTTGACAGCAAAATCTATTCAGATATATTATTATAAGTTAGCTATGGAGGACCACGAGATTCAAGACAAGGTTGTTACTCTATCCAGGGTGTTTCCAAACCCCATCTCCACCCAACCTAAAAGAGGGGACTTCCACCCCTAGACCAAACAGAGAGGGGCCACCTGGAACCCACTCTGACTGGTGATTTAAATTATTGCTTAAGTTGCGAGGCTAAGCACTGCAAGGGAATATAAATAAAAATTAAAAATATCCTTCTGGGTTCCCTGAGGGACAAACTTGACTGAATAGGGGTTGATGTCAAAAGTATTTCCTCTCCAGGACAAAGACATTGGGACAGGAATGGCCCTCATGCCTCACTGAACGACAGGAGGACCAGTGCCATTACAAGGTCCCCTTTAATTACTGGAGGTCAGGCCTCTATCCCCGCCTTTGCAAGATTGGAATCACCATGGTCCTTCTATACTTGGAGAAGGGAGGAGATGTCAAGGAAAGCCTTGCTTATATACTCAAAACCTAAAATCAGCCATAGGCCTAAGTCAGCTGCTAACACAAAGCCTTGGTCTCTGTGGAAAAAACACTGAAACAGAGAGCTATAAGATATTGTCAACAGGCAGCTTTGGAGGAAATTTACCAGCCTGGATAAGAACTAATAGTCATAGACCTTGTGGACAGGCAACCTTGGTGGATAGTACCAGCTTAGACAAGAAACAAGTGATTCATAGACAGAGTCATAGTGGCCTGTCCCCTGAACCTTCACCCAGCCGATACTCTGTTCTGGAAGATGTCTGTACTCCCCCTGAACACCTACGCTCCTGCGTCATCCCCTTCCCCACATCCTGCCTTTTTGTGTTTATAACCCCTGTGTGAAAAAGTAAAAATCACGGGTTGATTAAAAAAATAGAAAAAAAAATAAATAAATAAATTTAAAATAAAATACTGAATTAGGGTCAAGGGAAATATAACTAAGTGTTCAAAAGTACTTTTCAGTTCTTCCTAATCTTGTATGTGCTAGATTGTTCTTGGCAGCCACATTTTAAATGTTTTTAGGCTTTATTGCACTCAAAACACACTAACTAGATAGATAGATGAAAGAAAGATAGGTGATAGATGGACAGACAGACAGACAGACAGTAGACAGACAGATGGGCAGATGGACAGACAGAACATGGAGTGAGGCCAAAGGTCTTCTAGTCTCATCCTCAGGAGCTATACACCTCGATTTTTGAGATGGAGTGTCTCAGCTAGGATGAGTCCTAGGATGAGTATCCTGCAGGTCCCAGGGATCCACCTCCCTTCTCTATAGCCAGGTATTTGCAAGAGTTCTAGATATCATTTTGTAGCCCTCATTCTTTCCCCCAGGCCTCATCAAAGTTTACTCTGGAAAACTAATGGATTTATTGGGCCTAAGTAAAGAGCAAAGGTAAGGGTTACTTAGTGGGGTGTGGGTATTCTTTTTCATCTTAACAAGCAGTGCCTGAAGTCTTTACCCAACAAAAATGAGGGCTTCTCTATAGCTCCATCTGGAGCCTCCTTCTGTCACTAGTTGCCCCTGGTCTATATACTCTGGTCTTTCCCCAAAGTCAAGTGCAATTACTTATTTTTTAATTGGATATTTTATTTACATTTCAGAAGTTATTCCTTTACCCCATCCCCCCCAGGAACCCCCTATCCCATCCCCCCTCCTGCTTCTATGAGGATATGCCCCCACCCACCCACCCCCCACTCCCACCTTGCCACCCTCGAATTCCCCCACACTCCACGTCCAGACTTCATACCAAAACTTATGGGACAAAATGTAAGCAGTGCTAAGGGGAAAACTCATAGCTCTACATGTCTACAAAAAGAAACTGGAGAGAGCATACACTAGCAGCTTGACAACACACCTGAAAGCTCTAGAACAAAAGGAAGCAAATACACCCAAGAGGAGTAGACGGCAGGAAATTATCAAACTCAGGGCTGAAATCAACCAAGTAGAAACAAAAAGAACTATACAAAGAATCAACAAAACCAGGAGCTGGTTCTTTGAGAAAATCAACAAGATAGATAAACCCTTAGCCAGACTAACCAGAGGACACAGAGACTGTCGGTAAAAGTGGCTAGGGAACCGCAGGGTTCCCTACACCATGCCATGCTGTGTGTAGTTGGCTGGGGACATTCTGGGTTCCTCCAGCTGGAAGTTAGACCCCTGGGTTCCTCCAGCTGGAAGTTAGACCTGGCTGCTATGGCTCACTAAAGGCCTCTCCACTGCTCCTCACAGCATGGCCCCAACACACGAGGAAGTCCATGGGTTTTTACAGGCTTTAATGTCATGGCGGATGTAGATGGATCTGGATGCACCCCCCCCAAAAAAAAAACCCAGGGCAGACCTGAGTTAAATAGGGAGGGAAAGAGGGGGAGGGGCTGGGGAGGAATGCTTATATGGCTCCACCCTCTGGCCTTCAGGTATCTCATTAGTATGTAAATCTCTCTAGGCCTGAGGCCTTGTTCATCATGCCCACCTGTGTCCTATGTGACTGAAGGGTGCAAGTTGAATGGAGATCAGACCTCCTGTCAAGAGTCTGGGTTCTGGGGGCGTGGCTGAACCCACAACCCAAGAACCAGGATACCCTTCCACGGCCTGACAAGAGATAATATTCAAATTAATAAAATTAGTACTGAAAAGGGAGACATAACAACAGAAACTGGGGAAATTCAAAAGACCATCAGATCCTACTACAAAGGCCTATACTCAACAAAACTGAAAAAAATCTGGATGAAATGGACAATTTTCTAGACAGATACCAGGTACCAAAGTTAAATCAGGAGCAGATAAACCATCTAAATAGCCCCATAACCCCTAAAGCAATTACTTATTTTTAAAAGTTAAAAAAATGAGGTTGGAGAATCGGCTCAACAGTTGGTCAAGGATGTTGAGGGGCTTTAGAAGCCTCTCTTCTACCCAAGTGCTTCCTGCAGGTTAGAGGAAAAAGAACATGGGTTCAAAGGTAATGCAGTATTTTGTGCACATGTGTGTATTTTTGAGAGTACTCACTGCTCTTACAAAGAACCTAGGTTCAGTTCCCAGCACCCACACAGTGGCTCACAACCATTCTTGACTCTGGTTTCAGAGGATCCAATGTCCTATCTGTCATCTGCAAACACTATATACACCGGCTGCACAGACATGCATGCAGGGTCTTTAACTCACTAGACATTCTATTCATAGTTGAACAATTGAAAATCAATACTAGTTGAAAAAGAAAAGTGAGTTTTGATGTAGAAAAGATACTCATTCAAGAAATCCTTAATTAAAGACCCAAACTGTAAATCAGAGAACTGGATGGGGAAATGAGAAAATGAGCGTTATCTACCTGCTTTGTCCTCTGTCCTCTAAGGAGACTTTTCCCCCATCTATCATGCCCCTCTCTATCCTTCTGTGACTCTCCCTGTCTCTCTCTTTCATCTATCTTTCTCATTTTATCTTGAGACAGGGTCTCACTGTATAGACATGGATGCCTGGAACTCTACACACAGACCAGGATGCTCTCAAATTCACAGAGATTTACCTGCTTCTACTTCCTAGTGTTGGGATTAAAGGTATGTGCTACCACTGTGAGAATAAAATTTGAGAACAGCTTGAAGCAAATAACAAAAATTCATGGTCAGTAAAGACCACTGATAACTTGTTAAATATAGCCATAATAAAAATATCAAGTTCCTCCAGGGGCAGAGTGACCAGAAATGAAAAGAAAAGCAAGGACAAGTTAAGCTCTCTCCCCACTGTCTGGGAGGTCTGAGGTTTCATGGTCAAAAATAACTAGTCATCCTGCCAGCCCAAATGATTGCTTACACAAATTGCTGATGTTTAAAATATCCAATCATATGTAACCATGCCAAATTTTCCCTCTCTCCCCAACCTCTATTTATAAATATCCCAAACTTCTTGGGGTCTTTGTCGAATCCTCTATCTCCTGCGTGAGATACGTTTCGACCTGAGGGCCCTTGCCATTAAACTACCTTTTGCTATTGCAAGAAGGTCTCTCATATGTCCTTGGGTGCGCGCTGATCCGGATTGAGGGTCTCCCTTTGGGGGTCTTTCACCACTCCTGGTCTTTGCTCTCTCTCTTTCTCTCTCTCTCTTTCTCTCTCTCTCTCTCTCTCTCTCTCTCTCTCTCTCTCTCACACACACACACACACACACACACACACACACACACACAGAGACACACACACACATAGACACATTTGAATGAGTTGGCAATTGTGTATTGTATCTTCCTTTAAGTTTTTACTTAAAGACACACTTTTGGGGTTTGGAAGGTGGTTCTATAGACACTTGCTATGTGAGCCCAAGGACCTATATTAGAACCCCCAGAATATACATGAAATTTAGCTATGGCTGGATATGCCTAGAACCCCAACATTTATGGGTAGACACAGGCAGGTTCCAGGAATTTGCTAGCTAGACAGCCTAGTCTACATGGTAAATTTCTAGTGAACAGATGACACAATCTCAAATAAATATGCCTGAGAGTGTAAGAGGAAGACACATCTTCCTCCATTTTCTGTGCAACTATAAACGTGTTTGTATAAACCATACACATATACCACACACTGTGTGGATGCATGGATACACATTAATAATAATTGTTATTATTGTAAATAATTCAGTGTGCATGTCTGTCTTCTTTTTGTTCTTTAATATCTTCATTTAAAAAAACAAGACTCCATATTGACCCTACCAAAGTCATTACGCAATAAAGTTGTGTCTCTGGCATGGTAGAATTTGTACTTATGCACTTGGCCCCAAAATAAACTTGGTCAATCTTATCTCCAACTGGCTTTCAATATCTCAGACTCTCCCTATCAATGCACCCTTGTTTTTCCAAAGCATTGACAGACACCCATAGTTTCCCTCGCTTGATGGGATGTCTTATGTTCCAGTACCACTTGTTGGGATGTCTCCTGTTCCAGTACCACTTGTGCAAGGTGCCTTGCAGAGAAGATATTGCTATGACCAGTCAGTCCACCTGTACTCCTTCCTGCCTGTACCCCATGCTCACATCCACTGCTCATTCTCTGTGTGATGTGGTGAAGCCCTAGCCATCAGGCCTTGGATAGACACAGAGGAACAGGAAGCAGAATTGTTCCACTTTGGGGAATGCCAGGGTCCTGACAGAGACAAGACTATGTTATAAACACACACACACACACTTCATCCTCTATTTCATTTTAATGACCACCTTATGCAATTCACCGACTTTTAATGTTTTCTTTCTTCCTTCCTTTTCTTGTCCTTTAAAAGTTATCCTACCCTGGCAGGCAGGCAAGCACTCTAGCATAAGGATGGGTTTCTTCTGAAGGATTCTCTTTGGACTCAACTTTAGACAGGGGGAGGCGGCCTCAGGGGCAAGAGAGTGCACAGGAAGTACTTCGTGCTCTGGAATGAAGGAGGTGATGTCATTCTACCTTATCAAAGGGAGTCAGAGCTAGCATACATTTCTGGAGAACTGCTGTCATTTCCAACTGAGTACATGGTAACTAACACCTTTAATTTAATGATTGGTGTCATTTCATTGTGAAGACCATGCTTCCTCCCCACCCCCAGTGGCATAAAGCTGATACAAAAATCAAGAATGTGACTCCTGGAAATATTCATAGAATTTTCTTTAAAATATGACATAGTTCAAGAGTTGAGCAATAAATTTCCTCCCTAATGAGACACCAAAAAGAAGGCGAACATTTGATGTTACGCCCAAGGAGAGCTGGTTGTTGAAGATTTATAGGCAATCTGTGAAAAGACTGTCTGTTCCTTCCAATGAGTTTTTAATTTGAGTTTGATGGTCTCCAGGTGTCTGAGTTTGCCTGTGACATTGGATGCATTAAGCTGCAGTAATAGATGTACATGATTCTTCCTTGAACTATTTCAGCACAAGCATATAGAGGCGCTGTTCATGTCAGCTGTGTTTGCATACATGCATACATGAGAGTAGACAAAGGCAGGCCTGGATCCACCCACACTAACAGATGGTGTGAAAAAGAATTCTCCTTTCTACAAGATTTCTCCACAGAAAGATGGCCTCCATGGAAAGACTTCGGTGCTTCCTGGCCTATGATGCTTCACACTGTGATGTTTAGAGGTCTGTGGGTGAGCACTGGCCCTTGCTGGAAACAAGGCACCTAAGATTCATTTGCTGTTAATATTCAGATAAAACTTGTCTTGCACAGATCTTTCTGGAAGCCTGCCTGTACCACTGCTTATGATGCCCTAGAGAAGGCATGGTGAATTCTTTTCACCTTTGCCTTTATTAAGAGCATGAGTTTGGGATCTTTGTGTACACTAATATCAAATGGAGGATCAATGACCAAAAGCTAAAGGGCTTACAAATAAATGTCCATCCTGTGTGTAGTGTCCACGAGGAGACAAACTGTCCATTACTCAACCTCAAGTCGCCTGTTACAGTCCACATAGAGTTCCCCAAGGGTGGAAGGGCAGGATGTGGCTACTCTGGCCTCTCTTAAGAAGTGGTCTTCTTTCCCCACATTAGAGCCATCACTCAGTCACTCCACTCTGATCTTTTGAGGAGTGACAAAATAAGCTAGAAGACATAAAAAGGACAAATATGCTATGTAGACATGAACCATGGCTACCCAGGTCTCCAGCCAGACTGTCTCCTAGCCCTGTGGTTATTGCCAAATTAAATGAGAGTAAGGATCTAAAGGTAAAAAGTCAAATGGAAGTTATTCTATAATCTACAAGGCTATACAGATCCACACACAGTGGTGGTGATGGTGGTGACCCTGGTGTGGAGGTGTGAGGAAGTTAGTAACGATGGTGACGGTGGCAGAGACGATGCAGGTCATAGTGGTGGTGCTGACAATAGTGGTAGTGATGTTGGTTACAATAGTGGTAGTTACTGGGGAGCTTTAGAAGATCCCACTTGAGTTTTAATAATAAAGACACAGAGATATCCATACAGTTTAAACCTGCCAGGCTTTTGCTTGGGAAGTCTCTCAGCTAGCCTCTAACTTAACCCCGCTTATCCACATCGCCAAGTCGTTCTCACTGCCTACTCCCCAGATCTGTCCCATTTCCTTTCTGCTTTCCTTCTGTGAGTTTGCCTGCTCCTTCTGCCAGTTCTTTCTGCCCCAACTCCAGCCATCAGGTCTTTATTTATCAAAAGCCACAGTCCTTTCTCATACACAAAAGCTATTAGGATAGTGGGAGAGGTTCCACAGCTTACTCATTCTGAGCAGCAGCAGCAACAGCAGCAGCAGCAGCAGGGCTGTGCCTGTCCGTATTTTAGTATTGTCTTTGGGCTAGATTGAAGGTATGACCTTCTGTGACCTCACCCAAGGCAGCTTCCTTTCTCCTCCTTTTGGGGAGGCGAGGAAGTGACAAACATTTACATATAGAAAACAGCAATGGGCTGTAGAAATGACAATACCAACTATCTGGTGCTACCTGCACAGCAAATAATAGTTGAAAATACAGGGGCACACCTACATAGACATTGACATAATATGTGTTGGGGAAGGGTCATCCCAACAGGTGATAGTGATGTTGGTGGCAGCTGTAGTGTTGGTGGTACTGGAAGTAGGGATGGTAACTGGTTATGGTAGAGATGACAGGGATCATAGCTGTGATAATGATGTTTTTATATCTTGCTATTGAGATTGCTATATTGCAGTCTCAACAACCCTGATAATGGATGCTGTTGCTTAATGGAAATTATGATTAATCCTTCACTTAGGCAAATTTGGACCAAAAGCCAACTGAACTACACAGATGTTTGGCCAGAAACAAAACTGGCAGTGATTCCTCTAGAGGAGAATGTCAGACAACACTCAGAAGCTACGAAGTAGAGAGTCAATGTGGAAATATTTACAGAATGACATTTAGAGATGGTGCTGGTATGTGGCACCATTTCTCTCCTGGATTAATTTTCTTAATCTACTAGAAACTTCAAGAAAATGAGCTCCTAGTGGAGAAAATACTCAAGACAGATGTTTTGGTTTACTGTTCCATTTCTGAGAAAAACTTGGACTTTGGACCTGTCAATCCCAGATGTGAGCCTCATCTCCTCTGCTTATAGTTGGGCAACATTGTAGATGTTGGTGCATCATGAATCCAGACAATGTAGGAAATGACAAGGCCTGGAGCCACCACTCTCCGTTTCTCCTTTTGTCCAAACTTGGAGGAATATCTTAGACGGTATAATACCTGGGAATTCTTCTATACTGCTTCTATAAAATAAGGTTCTTCTAAAAAATTATGACATCATCTTCTACTTCTGATTTTTTAAATAATATTACAATTCTAAAAAGGATTCCACCGTATACCTAAATATGTTAATAATGATTTCTTCATTTCGTGAAATATTCAATCAGAATACTGAGCTCCCTAATCATCTTGTAAGCCCTTTTTTTTTACAGCTCATTTGAACCTATATCAAAAAAGGTCTATATGCTGCGACATTGGTGGCAATCCACCTCCCCCCAGCCCAAGTCTCTTCTAACCTGTAGGTTCCAACTCTGTCCCTTTTCCTATTCTTACAAGTCCCATTTGAAGAAGCCACGTCATTAAACCCTACGGAATTTTATAAGCTGTTTTTGACAGTTGCATCCCCTTCATCTCCATTCACTGCTCCGTTAAAGGTTATAAATGATGATTTTCTAATTATATCATTATTTTCTTACTTACTATAAAATAAAAAACGAAAGAGGAGCTTTAAGGGAAAGGTTTGTTGAAGAACTAATGATGATCCTGCCATCAAGCCTCAGACTCCTGACCGGAACAGTAAGAGATTCTGACTGGATTGGGATTTCACACCCTATTTTCCAGAATCCTGGTATTTTCTTGATGCCCAGGGCAGCCAAAGGCTCTCCACATTACACTCTTCAGAGAATGTCTGCCCTAGGAAATGGAGTTCCATGGAAGATTTCATTTTCTGCCGTCACAGATCTAAAATGGCCCCATTTTCTTCATTTCCTTTCTTGCATTCTGTCTTGGACATGCACACACATGTGAACACACAGTCTCGTCCACAGTAACCACATGTCTTGTTTTGAACAATGGAGTGTTAGGAAATACCACACGGAGACATCAAACGTGCTTGCACATTGGGGTTCTTGGTAGTTCATGAAAGGAGCTGCTCTCTAAGAACAAGCTGACAAGAAGTATTGATAATCCACTCCAATAGCTTCAGCTGAGGTCTTGTTCATATGAATGACAACTAGTCAGATTTACATGACTCAGATTCCAGATGGATGAGGAAACTCAGCCCAGAAGCAAATATCTCAACCTACCTGAAAGCTTACTAGGAAGCTCAGTGCTTCTTGAAGCTAACTGCTCAGAAGTGTTTGTGTTTTGCTTGTTAGGCAACAGTAGAGGTTATAATTGTTAATTTTGTTTTACACAAGATCAAAGATAATCTCAAATACCCTCCCTCTAGCTTGGGTTTGTATGAAAAGACTTTCTCTCCCTATCTGTTCTTTGCTGCATTTGAAAGGAGGGAGAATCCTGGAATCCTTCAGGAAAACTGACTCCACCAACATCCATCCTGTCCCCAAAGAAACAGAGATCAAGCAGGGAATTTCCCTCTGTCACATTGCTGGGAAAACCAGGCCCAGGATTTCCTATTTTCTGACACACACACAACTCACACACACACTGAGAGATAGACATACACATAGACACAGACACAGACACAGACACACACACACACACACACACACACACACACACACACGAGACAGACACATACATACAGACAGAAAGGCAGGCAGGAAGACACACACAGAGACATATAGACACAGACAGGCAGGCAAACATACACACAGAGACACATAGACACAGACAGAGAGACAGACAGACAGACACACACACACACACACACAAGAGACAAATAAGCAGGCAGGTAGACAGACACACACAGACACAGACACATAGACAGACACAGACGGACACACACACATAAGTGCATACACAGAGAGAGACAGACTGACAATCAGACAGACACACACACAACTCCTTTCCTCTCAGGCAGACAGCAGCAGAAGTCCTTATGCCATCTGCTGGTTACATTGAGTATGGGACCCTACGAGGTTAAGCAGAGCTGAGTTAAGTTGCTAGAGCTCCAGGCAAACACACTTTGGCAGTCCCTGAACTGTGAAAGGTGTTGTTTATCTGGAGATAAACAGGAGACATGGAGAAGTGCCTACTTCACATGCATTACAAAAAATTATGGTCATGAGAATGGACACACACACAGAGAGACACATAGACACAGACACACACACATGAGACAGACACACACACACAGATAGGTAGTCAGACACACACACAGAGACACATAGACACAGACACACACACACACACACACGCACACACACACACACACACACATAGACAGACACAGACAGACACACACACATACATGCACACAGAGAGAGACAGACTGACAACCAGACAGACACCTTACTCAGAGCACAGCAAAGGAGCAAGGGATTGGAAAGGTGAAGTCAGACCACATGAGAAGGGCCTTGAAGTATATGTTAACAGTCAGGGTACCAGCCTGCCTGATTCCCCAGTGTGCCTAGTTGTAGGACAAGGCACAGATCTGAAGAACATTCCACTTAAAGACTTGAGGAAAAATAGCAATCCTAAAGACATTTAAATTAGAATAAACGTGTACTTGTTTTTTTAAGTAGGATGCAAAAGGCTCACCATTTTAAGGCTATTTCCTACTTGTAGCACCCTGGCTGGGGGTTACTCATTCACAACTCCGTGGAGTTTCAGGGTTCTAAATGGGAAACACTGAGACTTGCCCAGTAATCAGAAGGCTGAATGAAGCAGATTGTTGCAAGTTTAGGGCTAGAATGGGCCATACAATCAGACACTATATTTTTAAAAAAAACAGTTATTATACACAGGTATCACTGAAGGGGTGAGAGGTAAACTACTACGCTTTTCAGCTCCTCTGCAGCATTTCCCATAGGGAACCTCTCACCATCTATGGATGAAGAAAGAATAAATGGTTTTTCTGTGGAAAGCTCCACACATTACATAGTATAGAGGTTAGCATAGGAGGGTGATTGGTAGAAATCACTCATGATTTAAAGTATCTATTTAAGAAAAATACACACCCTGCTTTGACCTTAGTCATTGGGTTCCCATGCACCAGCCCACCTCAAGTTGTCTCTTTTCAAAATATGTATGTACATTATGTTCTCCAAAGAATTATGTCCCTAGCTCCAACACAATAACTCATTTCCTAGTGATGGAGTCTGCAATGTTAATACAAATATTTCTTAGTGATCAGGCAGGCAACACTTTGTAAGGTTGTGTTAATCATGCCTGTGGCTTTGATGGGGTGGTGGAAAGTCTATTTATTAGGATGTTAGGTCATAGCCCTGCCACTTTAAAAAACTGTTTACTCTGAGAGTTCAGATCCTCAACCTGAAGATAGCAAGCCTAGCCCTACTGCAGAAAGAGAGTTATAGTCTTTATAGCTGTTAATTTATAGTTCTACTCCCCAGCACTGAACTAAACCACAGAGTATTGAAACCCCCGATATCCCTTGAAAGGATTTAAAAGTCAGATGTTTCCTCTAAAGACTCTTCCCTTAGCCTCTCCCCCTTTACTCTTCACCCCCAAACACTACAGAAACCAAGATAGTGGTGTACACCTGTAATCCCAGCACTTTGGTGGAGTTAGGAGGATCAGACATTCAAAGTCATCCTCAGTTACTTAGTGAGTGTTTGTGGTCTCCTTTGGGAGGGAGAGAGGTGGGGAGGGAGGAGGAGAAGAAGAGAGAGAGGGAGAAGGAGGGGGAGGAGGAGGAGGAGGAAGAAGAAGAGGAGGAGGAAGAAGAGGAGGAGGAAGAAGAAGAGGAGGAGGAAGAAGAGGAGGAGGAAGAGGAAGAGGAAGAGGAAGAAGCCAATGACAATGAGAAGGAAGAAAGAAGGGAAGGAGGGAGGGAGGGAAGAAGAGAGGGAGAAGGAAGGAAGGAAGGAAGGAAGGAAGGAGAGAAGAGAAGAGAAGAGAAGAGAAGAGAAGAGAAGAGAAGAGAAGAGAAGAGAAGAGAAGAGAAGAAGACCAGCAGTGTCATAGTGCATATTTCCCTAGATACTTTTGTTCATGGAATAATTATGTTTTAAGCAGGATTATACTCTATTTGAAATACATTTTTTTTCTTTCTAACAGTGGTATTGTATCTGTCAACACAAAGATCTACCCACCTCAATCTTCCTAAGAGTTGTCCAGCAGTTTATTGTCTATACCATACTTTATTTATCCTACCTTCTAATTGGCTCACATTTTATTTATGCAAATTAACGATTTTGACTCAAGCCAGAGAGGCTGACGGGCTTGTGGCAGGTAGCACAGTTATTTGTGTATTTTCTCAGACTCCAACCTCCTCTGGACAAGGCAAACTTTCTCCAGGTCGATGTTCCCCTAGAGTTTCCGTTTCTTATACCAGTTCCACGGGCAGGAGCAGGTTCCTCTCTAGGGAAGAACTCAAGCCAGCTTTTGTCTCAGATTCCAGAGAAGAACAAAGGATGGCCAGCAATCACAGCTCACAGAACGCCGACCAGGTTCTTGCATTAAAGACTGAGTTAGAAACGAACGTGCTGTATTACAGATTTATTAAGAACTTAGAGACAAAGAACATGAAAGGACCGAGGTTGGGGGAGGGAGAGTACTGTCTGGTCCTTAAGTCACTTTTTGATAATGAGTGTCATATATTTAAATGTTCACACATAATCATCACCTTGGCATTAACTATACCATCAAAGACAATCTGATTACATAATATGCTTCTTCATATAGCACCACCATGAACTTGTTAATACATGTAATTATAAATGGAAAGTAGATTGGGGGTACATCCAGAAAAAGCATCTGGAAATGTTTTCCAGCCGCTATTGCTTATCAACATGAGTGAGGCAGAGCTAAACAATTGTCCTGGCACTACCACACTCTGGAGGCATTTCTTGGCTGCATCTCTTCCCACTTACAATGTCACCAAGGTCTTTGTGGCTCCATATACTATCCAGGGTCCTTGAATTGCAAGAGACTGATCCCCTGCTGCTTCTGGCTTCTTTAGAAAAGGGGTAAGGGGAGAGATTGGAAAGTACCTGGGTGGAATCCAGGGTTGTGGGGAACTCAGTTCTTGCTAAGTCAGTGAGTGGCAGAGAAACCGTTGTTGTGTGAATTTTTTTCCTGCTAAAATGTGAGCAAATCTATGCTCACCACAGAAAGTGCATGGAGGACAGACAATGAAATTATTCTACCCACGTTAACTTGGTGAATGATGAATTCAATTGGGTTTCCTTGTAGTGAGGCAGGGATGAGAGGTTACTTTACAGGAATATGGTAGTAGAATTAGTGTTGGTATATTTGGGGGGGGGTGTATTTTATTGGATTTATATACATTTACCTCCCTTCCAACCCTTATTCCACCCTAAGCCCTTCCAATCCCCAACACTAGGTAGGAGAGAAAGAAAAGCTACAGGGAAAGGGGAATGTAGACCCCTCTAGGCTACTTTCTGATGCTTAGGGGCATTGGGTTCTTTGGGGCATGTCCAATCTTCATTGTCAGGATATCTCCAACTTCTTCTTCTCGACTCTTTGCTTATGACCACTTGAAAAACTGCAGCAACTACCAGCAGCAGAGGGAGCAACAGCTGCCACAGGCCCTCTCAGAGTTCTCCCATTTATACCCTCTCCAGACTCCCCAGAATTAACCTGTCTGCAGCTGGCAGTAATCGTGCCCCCACTAGTACATGAGTCAAACATATTCACCAGCTGTGAAGCAGCCCCATATCCCACACCTGGGGTTAAAACAAAAACGTATTCACATAACATAATTGGGTTTTTAAGGAAATCAAATTTTTCACTACAGATTACTAACAAAGCTGTGGGCAATTCATGGGCAGCAGCATCACCAGAAAGTCTCCCTCCCTGCAACTGTTACCAGCTTATACATCCTCAGGAGAGGAAGGTCATGGCTTCCTGCAGTCTCCTGTACTGCCTCTGTGCAAGAGAATGTCAGCAGACCCAATCATGGGTGAGTACTCACATCTGCTCTGATTTCAAGACAGCAGTGGTCATTTCATGCCAGAAGGCAACATCAGCGGTAGGTTGCATTTTTAGTCACAAGGATGGTGATAAGTGTAGTTGGAAAAAATGGTTCCTCATGCTTAGTCGGGGTTTTATTCTCTCATGAAAAAAAGGAGAGGGTTGGGCTGAAGAGATGGAGAGCACTGACTGCTCTTCCACAGGTCCTGAGGTCAATTCCCAGCAACCACATGGTAGCTCACAACCATCTATAATGGGATCTGATGCCCCTTTCTGGTGTGTCTGAAGACAGCTACAGTGTACTCATGCACATAAAATAAATAAATAAATCCTTTTAAAAAGAATTTTAAAAAAAGAAAAAGGAGAGGGTCATATTTGAGTTCCCTTTAACACCAAGATTCCATGCATCACAAAATAAATGGCACGCCTCTTAGACTAAAATGACAGGTGCTACATTTAGACATCTTACAATTTCACTCTCCCCAGTCCCATAGTGTCCCTTAGAGCTTTCTGGTACCCTCTGATGTTTCCCCATCAGCCAGCACAGCTGTGATGTATTTGTCATCTCCCTCCTTTCCCTTCCCTCCTGCAATGGCAACGGATGTTCATATTTGGGTCCTCAGAGCATCATGTGGCCAACCCCCATATCTGACTTTCAGAGGCCACCTGAACAGCCTAATATTCTCCAACACTTATGGCTTAATCATGGCAGAGCACTCCTGGATCC
Organism: Rhabdomys pumilio; assembly: GCA_030674055.1. Classification (NCBI taxonomy): domain Eukaryota; kingdom Metazoa; phylum Chordata; class Mammalia; order Rodentia; family Muridae; genus Rhabdomys; species Rhabdomys pumilio. The sequence goes on from JANHMN010000003.1 coordinate 185,418,220, forward strand.
TACTACATCCTTTTTTCCCTTGATCTGCAAATTAGCAATATATTTGCCCAAAGTTTAACAAGGGCTGTCTTAGGGTTTTATTGCTGTAAAGAGACAACATGACCAAAGCAACTCTTATAAAGGAAAACATATAATTGGGGCAGGCTTACAGCTTCAGAGGTTTAGTACATTATCTTCATGGCAGGAAGCATGGCTGCGTTCAGGCAGACATTATGCTGGAGGAGCCAAGAGAGTTCTACATCTTGATCTGAAAGCTTCAAAAGGAGACTTTCACTCCCTATGAGTCAAGCATTCAAACACAAGAATCTATGGGGACCACACACCTATTCAGACCACTGCAAAGGCTCCCAAAGTATAGCCTAAATTATCCAACTCATTCCTGCCACCACAGTAGCCCCATTCCGGTCTAAGGGATCATCTGAGCAGTCTGTCTCATCACTCCCTCATTCATACAGGTAACAAAACAAGTATCCCAGAATACCTCAGTGGATGCACAAGGGCAAAAACAGGATATGACCCTTACTAACACCATTTCCAGTTCTCCAAAAGTACTCCTGGTGTGCATTTTCTCATGTGTAAAGCAGTTCCTTAGTAGAGCTGACACTGAGAGTTATAAAGGTATGAAGAGAAGTAGGTCTGGCTTTCAGAACTCAAAGCATTTCTTGCAGCCCCTGGTGTCCTTCAGATAGAAGTTGAAGATGAGCAGAATGTGCAGCCCACCACAGAGTTCATCCCCCTGTATCTGCACCACCATAGGAATGAGGGAAGAATTCTTCACTTTCCAGCCTATTCCTTTTAGGGTCCTCCTGTTCTATGAACATGGCCTCCATCATGACTGAATGTCCCCTGTGATGTCTGTGTGACCATATGATGTCGGGCTGGCAGCTCTAATTCTTCCCCAAAGTTTATACATAAATGTAACCCACTCCACCATACCCTGCCCACAGCCTTCTCTTTCTATTTTCCCCTCTTCTTTCCTTTCCTTCTTTTCTATTTTATGATGGAAATTGAGAAGAGGGATCAAAAGTGCCATGGTCAGGATTGAATGTCATCAGCCAAGTTGACTATCAGTGATGGCGTGTGTTTGCTGGCAGGCTTTGGTTCACCATTCATCCTGGGCAAACTGCCTTCTATATTTACTGTAACATTCTATTTGGATTCTTTTATAAGATATAAAACACATAGACTAACACCTCCAGATCTTAAATGTGTAACTTGATACATTTTTTTTTACATTGATACAGATACCATACAAATCAACACGGCATTTTCAACCTGAGGATACTTTGTACCCCTTCCACTCAGAATCCCTACTGACTAATTCTGAATAGGTGACCATCATTCTAATTTCTAGAGCTTTAATAAATTTTGACTGTTGTTGAGCTTTTTAGAAATGGGTTTAACCAGTCTTGGGATATAACTTAGTGATAAAGTACTTACCTTGTATGCACAGGGTCTTAGGTTCAATCCCCAGTACTGAAAGATTAGCTAGCATATATTTTTATATGTCAGTTTCTTTCACTCAACATTAAGCATGTAAGATTTAGACACTGTAGCAGTTGCTTTTCATAGAGCTGTATGACCACATCTTCAAAAATCAAACTCAGATTAACAGACTTACATGGTGTACTGGCTGGTTTTGTGTGTCAACTTGACACAAGCTGGAGTTATCACAGAGAAAGGAGCCTCCCTTTGAGGAAATGCCTCCATGAGATCAGACTGTAAGGCATTTTATCAATTAGTAATGAAGGGGGAAGGGCCCCTTGTGGGTGGTGCCATCCCTGGTCTGGTAGTCCTGGATTCTATAAGAAAGCAAGCTGAGCAAGCCAGTGGAAGCAAGCCAGTAAATAATATCCCTCTGCATCAGCTCCTGCTTCCTGACCTGCTTGCATTCCAGTCCTGACTTCCTTTGGTGATGAACAGCAATGTGAAAGTGTAAGCTCAATAAACCCTTTCCTCCTCAACTTGTTTCTTGGTCATGATGTTTTGTACAGGAATAAAAACTCTGACTAAGACACATGGTAAGTCCTTGTATTCAGATTTCTACATTTTTTAAAAATTTTCAATCATTGGTACATGCATTGGAGCATTCCACTACAATGGTCCTTGCATTTCCTTGATAAATAATGATGTTAAATATTTTTCAGGTATTTATTACCATTTTAGTAGTCTGTCCGATGCTCTCTGTGCAACCACACACATTTTAGAATTGCTAAAAATATGTGATTATATAGCAATTATTCACTTTCCGAGTCTCCAAAGAATTAGTTTTCTCCATGATTTCTAGTCCTTGTATCTTTCATTATTTTTCTTGTCAATGTCTGATTCCTCAATTATTATTATTTCAATGTCTGATTCCTCAAGCACAGCATTAAACAAGCATGATAATGTGAGTGTTCTTATTCCCAAGTTTAATAAAGTATTCAATTATTCACCTTACAAAAACTGTAGCCAATATTATATTTAATAAACAACCATGGTGATCTGAGCATCCTTATTCTAAAATTTAATAAAGTATCCAATATCTCTGCTAAATTTAATATTGGCTACAGTTTTTATAAGGTGAATAATATGAAAATTTTCATTTTGGAGATCGAAATGTAATCACATAAAAAGAACTTTTATTCAGTTTAGTGCAAAATAATTCTTTTGAGATAAAGATGTCCCCTTCTGCCGGGCAGTGGTGGCGCATGCCTTTAATTTCAACACTTGGAAGGCAGAGGCAGGTGGATTTCTACATCCGAGGCCAGACTGGTCTACAAAGTTCCAGGAGAGCCAAGGCTACACAGAGAAACCCTGTCTCAAAAAAAAAAAAACAAAAAAACAAACAAACAAAAAAAAGATGTCCCCTTCTACTTCTGATTTGCTTACGATATTTTTATAAGCTTTTTTTTTTCTATTTTGTTAAATGCTCCTGTATCGATTGTGATGGTTATGTTTTTTTTTCTTGTTCTATTATAATATGAATTATACTGACTCATTTGCTGATATTAAATTTATCTTATACTCCTGGAAAGTCCACTCAATCATATATAATATCAGTTTTATATTAAACCTGGATTCATATTTCTGAAGTTTTGATAAAGACTTTTGAGTCTGGTTTCATGAGTGATATTTGAAACATTTTCATTTGTCATCAGGGTTATCATGACCTAGTAAAACAAAGTAGAAAGTATCCCTTCTTTTCCTGTTGTCTAGAAATCCCATGTAAAACAAGTGTTTTTTTAATATATGAAGTTTTCATAACAAAAATTATCAGGGTCATGAGTTTGCTTTCAGAAAAGGTTTATCATTATATGTTTAATTTTCTTATCAAATATAATTTTCAGATTTGTTCTACTGCCAGTTTGGATTAGCTGTGTGATATATTTTCATCAGCATTCCATCCAAAATATTTTCTACTTTCCTTTGCTCGCTCTTGTTTGACTGTGGGTTACTTAAGAATATTCTGCTTAACTTCCACATACGTAGGATTTTTCAAATTATCTTTATTGATTTTTCATTTCATGCCATTATTGGCAGAAAAATACACTCTGTGACTTTAATCATTTTTAAATGTGTTGAGACTTGCTTTAGAGTCCAAAATCCAATCTTTGTTGGTGAGTGTTGAATGGAACAAATATTTGTCAGTTGTTGTATATTGACTCTATAAATATCAACTAAACCACACTTGTTAATGTGTCAACTGAGTCTACCTCTTCTTAAGGTGTGTGTGTGTGTATGTGTGTGTGTGTGTGTGTGTGTGTGTGTGTGTGTACACCATAGGTACAGGTGCCAACAGAGGCCAGAAGAAGATGTCAGATCCCCTGGAGTTAAACCTACATTTAGTTGTGAACCACTTGATATAGGTGCTGGGAGCCTGCATTGTCTAGAAGTGTACCAAGTGCTCTTAAATACTGAGCCATCTCTGAAGTTCTCGAGTCCTCTCTTCACCGAATATATATTCATTCTATAAATGTCTAAAGCGATGTTATATTTTCTAACTATGGAATGTAGAATTGGTAAAGATCTTTTCCCAATCTGTTGGTTGCCATTTTGTTCTATTGACAGTGTCCTTTGCCTTCCAGAAGCTTTGCAATTTTATGAGGTCCCATTTGTCAATTCTATCATATCATCTTCAAACAGTGAAATTTAACTTCCTTTCCTATTTGTATCCCTTTGACTTCCTTTTGTTGTCTAATCGCTCTGGCTAGGACTTCCAGTACTATATTGAATAGGTAGGAAGAGAATGGGAAGCCTTGTCTAGTGCCTGATTTTAGTGGAATTGCTTCAAGTTTCTCTCCATTTAGTTTGATGTTGGCTACTGGCTTGCTGTATGTTGGTTTTACTATGTTCAGGTATGGGCCTTGAATTCCTGATATTTCCAAGACTTTTATAGAAGACTAATATCCAATATATACAAAGAACTCAAGAAATTAGACTCCAGACAACCAATTAGACTCCAGACAACCAAATAACCCTATTAAAAATGGGGTACAGACCTAAACAAAGAATTCTTAACTGAGGAAACTCGAATGGCCAAGAAGCACCTAAAGAAATGTTCAACATCCTTAGTCATCAGGGAAGTGCAAATCAAAACAACCCTGAGACTCCACCTCACACCAGTCAGAATTGCCAAGATCAAAAACTCAGGTGATAGCAGATGCTGGCAAAGATGTGGAGAAAGAGGAACATTCCTCCATTGTTGGTGGGATTTCAAGCTGGTACAACCACTCTGGAAATCAGTCTGGCGGTTCCTCAGAAAATTGGACATAGCATTACCTGAGGATCCAGCTATACCACTCCTGGGCATATACCCAGAAGATGTTCCAACATATAACAAGGACACATGCTCCACTATGTTCATAGCAGCCTTATTTATAATAGCCAGAAGCTGGAAACAACCCAGATGTCCTTCAACAGAGGAATAGATACAGAAAATGTGGTACATTTACACAATGGAATATTATTCAGCTATTAAAAACAATGAATTCGAGAAATTCTTAGATAAATGGATGGAACTAGAAAATATCATCCTGAGTGAGTTAACCCAATCACAAAAGAAAACACATGGTATGCACTCACTGATAATTGGATATTAGCCCAAAAACTTGCAATATCCAAGATACAACTCACAGACCACATGAAGCTCATGAACAAGGAAGACCAAAGTGTGGGTGCTTTGGCCCTTCTTAAAAGGGGTAACAAAATACTCATGGGAGCAAATATGGAGACAAAATGTGGGACAGAAACTGAAGGAGTGGTTGTCTAGAGACAGCTCCACCTGGGTATCCATCCCTTGTGCAGCGTCTACCACCAAAGGTAGACTCTGATGTGGATGGCAGGAAGTGCATGCTGACAGGAGTCTGATGTAGCTGTCTCCTTAGAGGTCTGCCAGAGCCTGAAATATACAGAGGCAGATGCTCACAGCTAGCCATTGAGCTGATCATGGGGTTCCCAATGGAGGAGTGAGAGAGAAGACTGAAGGAGCTGAAAGTGTTTATGGCCCCATAGGGAGAGCAACAATACCAACCAACCAGAGTTCCCAGGGTCTAAACCAGCCTTGGAGCCCATATGGAGGGACCCATGGCCCTAGCTGTATATATAGGGGAGGATGACATTGTCAAGCATAGGTGAGTGAGGAAGTCCAGTGAAGGCTCGATGCCCCAGTGTGGGGGAAATCATGGGTGGGTAGGTGGGAGTGGGAGGGTAGGTGGGGGCATATCCTCATAGAAGCAGGAGGAGGGGGAATGGGATGGGGGTTCCTGGGTAGGGGGAAAATGGGGAAAGGGGATTGAATCTGAAATGTAAATAAAATATCCAATTAAAAATTTTTAAAAATTTAACATGTGATCATATATCAAAAAGGAAAATGAAAGTAGGAGATTATTAATTAATACATTTGGTTGTATTTTAGCTACAAAAATTAAATTTCTGTTTAGCAAGTTTTAAATTTAAATAAATAGAATCATTAGAAATTTAAAAAATTCTAACTATGATTTCAAGTTGGTGTATTTCTCCTTTTACTAACAGTTTTCTCAATTCTGATGCATTTTGAAGCTGTATTTTTGGAGCACATGTATTTAGGGATACTATATTTTTCTGTTAAATTGACCCTTTTTATCATTCAGGTTTTTATCTCTTGTAACAAATTTTGTACTGAATTCTATTTTACCTGATATTGATAAAGTTGTGCTTTCTTTTGAGTGTTGTCTATATGGGATGTCTTTTTCTGTGCATGTGCATTTATTCACACAAATGTTGCATAACCATATATAATAAATATTATGTATGGAATCTTAAATGTTGGATTTATAGAAACAAGAGTGTAAGACTGGTTTCTAGATGTTGGTTGATTGGTTGGAAAAGTTGATAAAATCATACAGACTCAGAATAACTTATAGAGAAGTTAGAATAACTTCTAGGTTTTATATATAGACGGTGAATATATAGATGGTGAATGTGATTAATAATTTTTATTATTAAATATGCTAAGATAATGGAATTTAAGTCTCTCTGTACTCTCTCTGTCATACAAACACACATGCACACATGCATACACACAAATGTAACTCTGTGACATATGTTAAGCCATCATTCATTATGTTAATTACCTTGGTTGTAATTACAGTATATATCTAAAAGCATGGCATTTACACCTCAAATGGGGACAAAGAATCATTTATAAAGAGGTCTGAGTAGCCTAAATTAATGTTATTCAAGGACTAATAGTATTTATTTGTATATATTTATTTTATATATTTATTTTTATATGTGTATCCTTACTCTTTAAATATTCTTATAAACAAATAATAGATCTTGTGTGCTTACCTGTTACCTATTTTAAAAGTGTGTGTGTGTGTGTGTGTGTGTGTGTGTGTGTACACATGTGCGTGCAACCACACAGATTTGCAGATGCACACGGAATCAGAAAAGGGCATTGGATCCCTCAGGACTGGTGCTACAGTTAGTTATGAGCCATCTAATGTGAATTCAGGGATCTGAACTCCGGTCCTCTGGAAGAGCCGCAAGCACTCACTGAGCCATCTCCAGCCCTCATAATCTTTTATTTTAATTATGGTTTCCATTCCAATGTTATCTGATAAGACTTCTGCAATTATAGAAATGTCTTATATTTGTGCTGTCTGATTCAGTAGCTACAAGTCACACATGACTTTTGAATGACTGAAGTGTGTCTAGTAGTACTGAAGAATTATGTTTTTAAATTTTGTTTAATTAAATTACATTTGAATAATGACATTTAAATAGTGTGTTGCAGCTTAGCTGGTAGAATATGTGTCTATGTGCATGAAACATAGACAAAAAACATAGATTAAAAAGGTTTTACTCTCCATCATCAAACTAAAGCATCAAATGTTGTTCTTTACTGGCTCAGTTGAACATCTAGGGATAGATGTACACTCTGACTTATTAGACTAAGCATTAACTGACACTTGCCAGCCCACAGAATATGACTTTATGGCAACATCAGCATCTATTTAGCCTCCTCCCCCTTTCATATTATTGATATTAAACATTTTATTTTCCTTATATTTAAAATTGTAGCACATGCCATTGTTTCCACCATTTTAAGCAATTATCATTCATTTCCATTCTCCCACTGAGCTGTTTGTTTCTTCCTAGATTTCTGTGCTTTCTGCTTGGCCAATTCATTTCTAGAGACTCCTGTCATCTTACCTACAGAGCAAGTCTGCTGTCTTTCAGATTCCTTCTGCTTCTGTTTCTTCTAAAACACTTTTATTTTGTCTGCATTTGTGAAAATATTTTGGCTGTTATACAAGCATATATTCTAAATTACTTATTGATTCTTTTTTTTTCTTTCTTTCTTTTTGTTTGTTTATTCGTTGAGACAGGGTTTTTCCATGTAACCCTGGCTGTCCTGGAATTCACTCTATAGATCAGTCCGACCTCGAACTCAGAGATCCGCCTGCCTCTGCCTCCTGAGTGCAGGGATTAAAGGAGTGCGCTACCACCACCCAGCTTATTGGTTCATTTTTACTGGCATGGTTTCTCTTAATTTCTAGTTAATATCCTGTCCTCACACATATTTCATAATTTTTTTATTTAACAAAATTTATTGTTTGACCATTTTATACATGCATATAATGTGCTTGATCAACTCCATTTTTTCTTTTCCTTTTTTATTGGATATGTTATTTATTTACATTTCAGTTTGTTATCTCCTTTCCCTACACCCCCCAATAAACCTCCTATCCCATTCCTCCTCTTCCTTTTTGCTTTTATATAATTTTGATTTTATGCAAGCATTAAGGTCAGTTCTAGGTTGAGGGACTAGCAATACAATAGATGCAAATAGTCAAGGAACAAGCAAGACAATAAACACTGATAGTCAAAAAACAAGCAAAGCCATAAAGAGAGTCCTGAGATCACTCCTGTGATCACTGTTTCTATTATTGAAAATGGTTAAGACATTGTGTTTAGACAATCCAAAAGATCACCTTGTTCCACTGAGAATTAGTTCCAGAACATTTCCAGGGCCTGTACACTTCAATTCTGCTTTCTTTCCCAGAGAATGAACTTTCTGAAGCCATACTAGAAACAGAAACCATTTATCAAACCTTTCCCAACTTGAGGGCATCTCTTCTCAGCATCTATAAACTTCAGATGTCTGCTCAGAAATTTAGAAACCCAATTACTGACATCTGATGTCATCTTGGCATCTGCTCTCTGTGGGAATCTCAGGATGTAGTCAGTGGCTTGATAACCTCCCTTCATTGTGACCAAATTTTTAGAACTCTGACCTCTGACCTAAACTTCACAATCCTTAGCCTAGCAGCCTAGCAAGATCAGTTTCCTTCTCAGCTGATGCCCAGTGCTCTGTTAACCTGAAAAATGTCCTAAGGAGAGATACTGAAGTAAATGAATAAGAATGGAATTTAACATCAGGATGATTAATTCTCCAAGAAGCATTTCTCCTGTTTTGTTGCTTTGATAGCTGCCCAGTGCCTTCAAATTTACATATGCACACATATACAGACACATGCACACAAACTCATATATACATATACACATATACATCATATACATATACATACACATACACAACATATATACATATATACATACATATGTATATATGTTGTCTCGTGTAGCCGAGTCTGACCTTAAACTTCATATATAGCCAATAATGAGCTTGAACTCCTGATCCTCCCACTGAGAACTGTGACTCTGGGAATGTATTATCACATTTAATTTATGCATAGTGAGTATCAAACCCAGGGCCTCATGCATGCTAGGCAAGCACTCTACCAACTAAGCTAAAGCCCCAGTTCCAAAATTACTTTTCTTCTAGCTTTTCTAATTACTGTCAGCAATTCTGCTGTCCATGCTACTTCAGCTGGAACTAAAACCCTCATCTTCTATTAACTCTGTTGCCATATCCATAAATTCTGCCTTCAAAGAAAATCTATGTGAGATTCATACACAGAATCAGTGTCAGGATAATTAGTCCAGTGTTGGGCAGGATGAGAGAAACCTCCCAGACAGACACAGAAAATGTCATATGTAGCTGGTTCTACTGCCTTCTTCTGCAGTTTTTTTTTAAAGGGGAAAATATGGGTATAAATTTAAAGAAATCTCAGTTTAAATACTGTTCTGGCTTGCTTTCTGTTGCTGTGAAAAAACACCAGGCAAAGCCACTTAGGGGGTGTAAGACTTTATTTGGCTTACAAGTTACACACAGTTTATCATTGAGGGAAGTCACAGTAGGCACCTTAGTCAGGAACCTGGAGGCAAGAACTGAAGTAGAAGCCATGAAGGAGCATTGTCTATTGGCTTTTTCTTCTGGCTTGCTCAGCTACCTTTCTTAACAGCCCAGATACACCTTCCCAGGGATGACATCAACCATGGTGGGCTGCAGGGCATCATCAATCAAGAAAATGCCCCCAAAGACAGGCCAATCTGATGGTAGCAAATTCTCAACTAAGACTCCTTTTTGCAGGTGTGTCTGTGTTTGTGTCAAGCTGAATAAAACCTAACTGTGAGGAGTGCCAAGGTCCTTCTTTTTTACTAGCTGTGTGGCCACAGGCACATGGTTTCACTTCTCTCAAGCAAAGCTCCTACTTTGCATTTTCTGTGAGAAGTTTTTATAAGGTTTATCATAACTCACAGGAAGCAGATCACACATTGCCCAGTACATTCCAGACAGCACTGTGGGTTTGGGGGACAGGGACATTTTCTCCACTTCTTAATTCACATAATTTAAACACACAGCTGCTGAACAAGTGCATTCTATTTGACTTGTACGTTCTGCAACAAAAATCTACTCATGGACTATTAAGCTCACAAGTTCAAGGCCTGCCTGGGCTGCAGACAGAATTTAAAGCCAGACTGGGCAAACCGATGAAACTTTATCTCAAAATAAAAAGTAGAAAAGAGGCCGTAGGTGTAGCACAGTAGATGCTTGCCTCAAACATGAGGGCTACGCTCAAGCTCCAGTACTTAAGAAGGGGTGAGGCTCAGGAGACCTAACCAGAGCTGTCATCTCTCTACGATAGCACAGGGAGACCTAAAATGGTATTAAGACACATTAGGCTGAACAGAGATTTTAATCTCGAATGAAAGATAAATGGAGATGGAGTCCTATGTAGATGTGTACATGGAAACTGGCAGTTCAGATAGTTGATACAAAATCAGAATTGCTGCCTCCAATTCTTGATATGAATTACAAAGTGATCTTCTGTAATATCGAAAATATCTGTAAAGATGCCTGATGCAACCATTCGGTGGCATGCTTTAAAAAAAATAAATTTGCTTTTATTTGTGTAAGTGGATTCACTGAGAGAGGATAATAGATAACTTTGTATCAGTGTTGATGATCTAGTTAATAAAACATCACAAGAATGTTCTAGGGGCAAAGATATGATCTCTGATTTCAATCTCAACAGATGGGGTAAAGTTCTCTGCAACACACACACACACACACACACACACACACACACACACACACACGGCAGGGGAGGGGAGCAGCTGGACATGGTGGTGCATAATATAATCCTGGCACTTTGGAAACTGAAGCAGAGGATTATGTGAATTGGGGGGATACCTTGAGCTACATAAGATGGTGTCTAATTTCTTTTATAATTAAAGGAAAAATGTGGCCATTTTATAGAACAACTATGAGTTTTCTGGCAGCCACTCCTAAGAGACAGGTTTGTGCCTCTCTCCTTGAATATGGTTGGACTTGTATCTTCTTCCCCATTAATTGTGGTGATAAAAATAAACAAACACAAGAGCTCTAGACCAGGTCTTTGAAGGCTGTGATGCCCTCTGTCTTTCTGGACTGTTGGCACCAGGCAAAACCCAGGACTGATTTTATTGCACAGCCTTGGCCTGACATCTGGTGGAGAAGCATGAAGTGGCATATTTATTTCAACTGCTGAAAAAGTGTGGCTGGAACCCTGCACAGGCTGACTTTTTTGAAGAAAGGAAGGCATCCAGAGTCAGCCTGGAAACTTCTGTGAATCAATGTGATTCCTGTTGATGAGCCAGTATGAGCCCACACAGCTCCAGCCAGGAGCTTCACTTCTACCAACCCACTGAAGCCTGAACACTCAGGAAATAGGAGAGTCTGTATTCTCACGGTGACTAGACCTGTGTGAAGGTCCCATCAGTCCTCCAAGTCCCAGATACCAAGTGTGAGAGACTGTCGTATCCAGGATCATCTGGCTGCAAACTGTGCTACACCCACTATCTCATCTGCTATCTAAGTGTGGAGTGTAGGAGTCATCAGGGGACCAACATTTCAATCTGCTTAGCTAAAAGGAAGGGTGAGCAGGGAACTGTATTCTGAGGGAAAGATGGGGCCAAGACTAACGGTCCTGATTCTGCTTTAAGGTATATATCAGGGGCAGGAATTAGACACGTCCTTGTGAGCCAGCCACTCTAGGGAAGGATCCAGGAGTCTGTTTTAGCAGTGCCCAAGTGATGGCTTCCTTGGGGTTGGTTGGGGAGACAGTAGCTCTGTTCCTTCATATGCAGGGATGGTGGGTCTCATTTCACGAATGTGCTGGTTTGGTGAATCTCTTCCTCGGTGCTCTCCATGCATTAAAAAACAAAATTCAAGAAGTAGGCCTGAGGTCCTTCAGAGCCTGGGATCTGTAACCAGGATGCTTCTCACCAACGTCATCGTCAAGAAGTACCAAGGTACTCTGGAAACCTTTTATGTGTTGTTTCTCATGGCCACGTCCTCTAAACCTGATCTCTGTGTTTTTTATGCAGTCTGCCATCTCCTCATCTTTCTCAGCCAAAGGTGCGAGCAGTTTCCAGGTGTAACACCAAACACGGGTATATCCCTGAATCTTCTTTCTTCTCCTAATCTACGTCTGCTCCAAGCCCCATCTCTGTTCCTACTATACCCCAAATCATAAATGCCACCTCCATTGCTACACTGGGATACAAGCAGGAGCTCTACTCTCTCCCTCTTCCATGCCTTTATACCATGGTTCAGCAATCCTTTTCAAAAGGAAATTAGTTCAAAATTCTCACTGTCAACCAAAGCAGCCAAAATAAAAAGCATAATGTTTCCTTAGAATATTCTGTCTAGAAAAAGATAGGAAACCTTTTTGTCCAATTCAGGGCTCTATCCCCAGGACCAGGAATGGTGTCTGGCACTAGTCATGTGTAGTTGTTTACACAATTATTTCTTTATGCTGATCCATGCCATTCCCTGTTGCATTTCATATAATGAAACAGCTGTCCAAGTGTGACACAGAGAGACTATAGCATCCCCAAGCAGAGTGGCCCATGGTGAATGGGATGGCAGCAGGCATGTTTCTACCCAACCCAGGAGAAAGGCCAGCCCCTCGGGGCTACAAGATCAGGTTCCTCCCAGCCAGGGGAGAATGGAGAAGAGCTTCTATTGACAGGTTTGGGCCTGCAGAGAGCCCAAATGCAAAGTCACCCACAATACATTGGTTTCATGGGTTTCCCAGGGCTCTGGAGAAGCTGGCTTTGCCAGGCCAATTTGCTGTTCCATGTCCCATGTCCAATATATAAAAGATGGACCAGGAAGTATGTCTGTTCCCAGGAGGGGACAGGATTCTATTTATTGCTGTGTGTCCTCAGATTTAATGCCTCACAGAGTTATGTGTGCACAAAAATACATTTCATTAATGTTAGTTAGAGGTTAGTTTCAAAGAAACATCAGAACTTGATGGCAACACAGTAAAAAAGCATATTTTACTGAAGGCTGTATGTAGCACTGGGGAAAAGAGACCTCAGTGTAGAACTGGACTCAATTCTACACATAGCTTGGGACAGCAGTGATGGGAGTCAAGAAGCAATTTGAGTGGAGAAGAGGTGAGAAAACCTCAGAGGCAGTGGATTCTCAGGTTCTAATCTATTGTGGGTTTCAGTGAAGGCAGGCAAACATAAGCAAACGTCCCTAGGGGACAGCAGTGGGAAGAACCCCATCGGAGACCAAGGATGAGTAGATTAGAGAGGGCTTTTGCTAGTCTAGTTCAGTTAGATTCTTGCTAGGAGATACAGTGTTGGGCTTCAAGAAAGGTTTAGGAGCCTATCTGATATTTTGCCAAACAAAGACTTTTTGGCATTGGCAAAGAAAAGTATTGATCCTAAAAATCCTAGATAGAAAAATAGATTGTAGGCCTACAGAGAGAAAGAATATATATATATATATTCACATACATATACATGTTGTATATTGAGAAAATGAAGATGTGCCAGATAGTAATTTTAGCACTGGGAATATTTTCATAGAAAGATATAAAGTACATAGTAGGGAATCTAAAAGAAATCATTGTCTATTTACTCACCAAATAAATATGCTGTGCCTACTTTGGGCCAGTCTTCTAAAATCAAGGAGGTAAAAATATCTCTCTCCAAAATACCTATAGGATACTTGTTTTATATAGTTAATAGTTGACTAATAGATGATAGATAGATAGATAGATAGATAGATAGATAGATAGATAGATAGATGATAGATGAGACTGAGAGATATATAAGGATTTAGCTAGAAGTCAATTTTATGTGTGCATGCATAAGCATGAGTAAATGCACATGTGTTTATGTGCATGTATTGCCCAGAAGTCTACTGAAGGTATCTTTCTTTGAGCACCATTCACCTTTTATTAAGACATTGTCCCTCACTGACCTAGAACTCACCAAGTAGGTTAGGCTGACTAGCTAATAAGACCCATAGAACCTTTCTGCTGATATTTCTGCAATTCTGAGGAGTTTACATCATCGTGCTCAGCTTTTTAAGAGCAGGTTCAGGGGATTAAACTCATGTCCTTGTGCTTATAAGGTGTAGTGATTTGAATATGTTTGACCCAAGGAGTGGCATTATTTGGAGGTGTAGCCTTGGAGTAGGTGTGTCACTGCTGGTGTGGGCTTTAAGGCCCTCATCCTAGCTGCCTGGAAGCCAGTCTTCTCCTAGAAGGTGTAGATAAAAAACTCTGAGCTCCTCCTGCACCTTGCTTACCTGGATGCTGCCATGTTCTGGCCTTGATGATAATGGACTAAACATCTGAACCTGTAAGTCAGCCCCAATTAAATGTTGTCCTTATAAGAGTTGCTTTGGTGATGATGTCTGTTCACAGCAGTAAAATCCTAACTAAGACAGAAGTTGGTACCAGGGACTAGGGCACTACTGTGATATGTCTGACCATGCTTTTGTTTGGGAGAATGTGAATTTTGCAACTTTGGACTTGGGAAACTGTGGAATCCTTTAAGTGGGGCTTAATGGACTATCCTAGTAGGACTATAAAAGACTTTGTTGCTGAGAGCGATTTGAACTGTGCAGACTTGGCTCAAGAGGTTTCAGTGGAGAAGAATTTCAGTATGTAGCATAGAGACTATTTTTGTATTTTAGTGAAGAAATAACATTTCTTGTGGCTGCTTTTTGCCATTGTCTGAAGAGTCTACCTGAGGCTAAGGTGAAAAGATTTAGATTAATTGCTTTTAAAAAAGGAAGTCTCAAAACAGCCTGGTATAAATTCTTTTATGTGGTTACTAAAGTTCATTCTTATGAAGAGCATTTTAATGAAAAGTAACAAACTGAGAAAGGCTAAATATAAAATAGGTGGTTCAAGTATTAAACAGGCACTGGGAAGTTGAATGGAGCTGAATCCTATGTTCTATGAATTAATAGATTAAGGGAGTGGAACTTTGGGACAAGATGCCACCCAGCTAAGTTTAGATCCAGGCATGGTGGTACAAACCCCTTCAATCCCAGGAGACAAAGCTATACAGATCTCTGACTTCAAGGCTAGCTTGAGACAGAGCAAGTTCTAGGTGAAGAAATGCTTAAATCCAGGAGTATTGGCATATTGGATCTTTAATCCCAGGTGGCAGAGCCATGCAGATCTCTGAGTTCAAAGTAAATCTATAAAGCAAGTTCCAGGACACTCAAACTTTGGCAGTGAGGGAGTTAGAAAACAGAAAGCTGGTGATAAAATAAGGGGAGGCGTGTTCCAGTCCCAGCAAGCAGAAGAACTCAGCAGCTTTGGCCACGTGGCTATGGCTTTAAAGTCCAGAATAAAAAGGACTACTGGCCCAGGACTGAAGGGGTCATGCAAAGAAGCTGAGGCTTGGCACCATGAAGAGAGCCTATGAGAGACTATTGGTGAAGACTACAGCAAAAAAACCCAGCACACTAGAGATGCCAGTCCATGGGCACTGAGAACAGCAGCAGCAGTGGAATGGAGTCAACCAGAGCCTAGAATGCTATAGATCTTACATCTAGAGAAATGACCCAAGCCCTTTGGAGGAGCCCAGAAAATCACGTGTGGATCCCAGACAATGGAACAAGAAGCTTCGAAGCTGAAGCTGACTTGGAGACCCCAAGATGTCAGAGATGCCAAAGCCTTGGGATACCTGCTGAGGAAGCTACTAACAGGAAGTGGAACCAGCCCAGGAGAAAGACGTTTGTTGCAATCAACACAGATAAATAAAAGGAGTTGGAGATCTGAAGATTTCTTTGACATCAGACATGGAAATGCAGAATTTGGAGTTTGCCCATTGGTTTCCTGTCTTGATTTGGGGATTACAGTTAAGTGATTGGGTGAATCTCAGAAGAAACTTTGAACTTTGGACTTCTAACATTATTGAGACTGTAATAGACTATAGAGACTTTTGAAGGTGGACTAGATGTTTTAGCACTAGGATATGGCTAATGATGGCCCCCCCATAGACTCATATGTTTGAATAAGCCTATGGAGGCCAGAGAGTGAAATGTGATGGTTTGAATATGTTTGGCCCAGCGAGTGGCACTATTTGGAGGTGTAACCTTGGAGTAGGTGTGTTGCTGCAGGTGTGAGCCTTAAGGCCCTCATCCTAGCTGCCTGGAGGCCAGTCTTCTCCTAGCAGCCTTCAGATGAAGATGTAGACTTCTCAGCTCCTCATACCAGCCTGGATGTTGTCATGCTCCCTCCTTGATGATAATAGAATGAATCTCTGAGCCTGTAAGCCAGCCCCAATAAAATGTTATCCTTTTAAGTGTGATAACTGAAAGACTCTGCTGCCTTTTCCCTGGATGCAGTTTCATCCCAGAAAAATACTTCTGTCTGTCACTTGATGGCGATCAAGGCTCGCACAGTTTGGATACAACTGGAAGCTGATCCTGCTCAGATTCCTTCAAGTTTTAAGAAGGCTTTGGGTTTTGTTTTGTAATATCTGGAGAGGAAGCAGCCTCTTGTCCCCCCTCCCACCATTTCCATCTAATTTTTCCTCAGTTCATATTCTTACCTAGATAAACGAACGATCCAGGGCACCAGACTTAGTGAACTTCGAGATAACTGTGACTGTTGAGGTAAATTCCTTTATGAATCGCCAGGAGTCTGAGTCTGTGCTGTGCTCTTACTCCACCTGCAGGTCAACCTGAAAATTGCAGCATCACTGGCCTTGACCACATAGATCTGATCTGAATCTATTCACACTGAAATTATTGAGCTCAATAGTCCACTGATCCATCTCCTCATCCTTACTGCTTTTTAATAGTGGGTTAAAGCACCTGCCCCACAAGTGTAAGGACAGAAGATTAAGAAATGTAGAAGATCTGATCCCCAGAATCTAATAAAGACCAGTGGGCATGGCACCTCACAGCAACCAAGGCTGGGAGGAGGATCTGAGGAGGGGAGCTATCTTAGTATATAAATGGAGACAACCAAGAAAGATGCCAAACATCAAAAACTGATTTACACATGTGTACTCATGTACAACCACACATATGCCCACACACCACACACCCACACACACACACATACACACACGTACATACATTCATACATACATACATACATACATACATACATACATACATACATACAT
>JANHMN010000003.1:185435542-185447476 GCA_030674055.1 Rhabdomys pumilio
CATACATACATACATACATACATACATACATACATACATACATACATACATTTTTTAAAATATCTGTACATCTGAGCTGGAGTAAACAGCCTATTCTTGAAGACAGGATAAAACAAAGGAGAGTGGGAGAGACAAATGTTAAATCTGCCTCATCCACTAAACTTTCCCTGAAGAAAGCAAATGGGCCCTAATTTCTCTCGTATAAAAAAAATTCATTAGAGACAAGTCCTTGCTGGCTTGGTATGATTTTATAAGCCAAAGGCAGAACAAGCTAGTGTTTGGACTCTGGGGATCAACTGCTTGCACTGGAGTCTGCAAGTCCTGAGCATCAGAGAAGTCCAGTCCAGTCTGAGACCTGGGTGGAGGACTAGGCAGTCAGTCAGCTCCACATCCTAGCACTGAGAAGAAGGTAATGATAGCCACCATTCCTTGGGTGTGTGGCCAGACCTGACTCAAGTGTTTTATGTGTATCATGCCATTTAATCTAAACAATGGTCCTGTGCAGCAGGTGTGTCTGTCATCCGTGGAAAGGTGACTACACAGTTTTGAACAAAAGCTAAGGCTGGGCTGGGAATATAGCTCAATATGTAGATAGCTCAGTGCTTGCCCAGCATGAGCAAGGTAAGAGAAGGCTAGAGGGCCAAAGTATAATTCAGTTAGAGTACTTTCCTAGAGTGCATACGGCACTGAGTTCAATGCACAGTAATGGCAGGGGGTGGAAGGTTATGAACTTCCTACTCAAGGCAAGACCTGAGTCCATGCTGCTAAACCTGACTGGTCAGTGTCTGCCTGGGGGCGTCTCCATCCTCCAGCCAAGACTAGACCTAACCATTGTGGCAGATGTGCTGCATCTGTGGTCCTGTGAGTTTCCTTTGGAAAGTGGAAGCCACTGGCACGTAGAGTGGGGCTTCGGCATCAGGCCCACATCCGGATCCTGGATATTGTCACTTGGCATCTGGGTGGTTAATCTCTTAAACACTAGTTTCTCTGTTAAGCGTAATTTTTTAGATGCTCTCTTTATACAACTGTAGTAAAGATGTCAAGAGATCAAGAGATGATACGTGTGTGTGTGTGTGTGTGTGTGTGTGTGTGTGTGTGTGCATATGAATGTGTGTACTTGTGTGCAAGCATATTGAAGCTAGAGATCAATGTCTTCTGTCTTTATCTTTTGTTCTCATTTTTTGATAAAAGTGTCTTGCTGAACCTAGCACCCATTGAGCTGGGGTATCTGGTCAGCAAGCCCTAGGATACATTTGTCTCCTCTTCCCCAGCTCAGGGTCCTCAGGTCCTCCTGCTTACTCTGAAAGTCTCTTATTCACTGAGCCACCTTCTGAACTATTTTATCTATCTATCTATCTATCTATCTATCTATCTATCTATCTATCTACTATTGATCTAACTCTCACATACACAAACACAGAGGGATGGAGAGAGAGAGAGAGGAGAGAGGAGAGAGAAGGGGGATATGATGGAGAGACTAACGGGATCTGGGACCATAAGAATGGGACCCAGTGATGGAGAGACAAAGGTCCTACAAATGAGTGCTGCTCAGCCCAGGATCATTGGGACCCATAAATTCTCATCCCTGGGCCCCATTTTAGACCAATTAAACCAGCATCCCTGAGAATGAAAGCCAAACATTGGCCCACTCTAAAAGGAACCCAAGTGACTAATGTTCAGCCAGAATGAGCCACTCCTGGGCATGAGTGTTTGGTCTGGCAGGGAGCAAGAGATGGCCACTCACCAGCTTTCTTCATTTCTCTAGAAGTAAAAAATCAAAGCTCAGGCTGCACTCAGGCTGACAGTCCACAAGGTTTGGACAGGTCTGTCTGCAACCTTGGTGTTGCAATTAGCAGCTTCTTCTGGCTTCAGTAGTGTGGTGACAGACAGACGAAATACATACACCGAGAGATTAAATAACAAGGAGATGTTATGCCAACAAAATTAACTTGTCCAGCCCCGTTCCTTAGCAACTGCGTTATTACTGCAGGTTTCCCTCCGAGGCCTCTGGTCCTTCACACCACTCCCTTTCATTAAGATGTGAGCCGGTTATTTATAACTTTAATGAAAAGGAAAAGGAAAGAAAAGAAGAGAAAAGAAAAGAGAAGGACCTTGGGAAAAGAAACTGGTAACTGTCCTTCAGATTGCACCAGTCCTGCCTGTCCCCAAACAGAATCACAACTTTTAAATCAGGGTGCTGACTTTCCTGCATACTTAACTCCTCCAGGCCCCTCCTTGGGCTTCATAAGGCAAGGCAGCCTTTGATAGAAAGAGTGCCTTTGCCAATTCAATCTGAAGCTGCCTGGGAAACTATTGTTTAGGAGTCAGGACTGAACTCTGAAGTACAGAACATGTTGTTCTCTAGGGAAAGTCATTTTTTTTTATGCAGCAGCAACAGCCACAGGGAAGGTAATTGGAATGCTTGTGGGGCTGTCAAGTGGAAATGCTAAAGAGGGTGTTCTTTACATACAGATTTTGGCATGCAGGGAAGCAGCAGAGGCTGGAAGTCCCTGAGACATCACACCTGGCTAGTTCAGGGCCCCTGGCCCTGGATAGCAGTGATCCCTGAAACCCAAGGACTAAACAGAGATTTGACTTCCTGTGGTCTTCTGATGGAATCCAGCTACACTCTAGACCTTGCCTGGTCATATTTGCTATTGATGGGATTTGGGCCTCTGATAATTTTTAAAACCTCTTAAGAAATAATATTTGACTTTGTTTCTTTAGACCTGAGCTTAAGAATATGTCCAAATTTATCCTTAACAGCTAAGAACCTTGTGGTTTGAATAGGTTTGGCGCCCATAGATTAATGTGTTTGAATGCTTGGCCATAGGGAGTGGCATTATTAGGAGGTGTGGCCTTTTGGAGTGGGTGTGGCCTTGTTGGAGTGGGCGTGGCCTTGTGTAGGTGGGCTTTGAGGTCTCTATGCTCAGGCTCTACCCAGTGTGGAAGATAGTCTCCTCTTGGCTGCCTTCGGATCACAATATAGAACTCTTGGCTCCTCCAGCACCATGCCTGGACACTGCCCTGTTTCCCATCATGATGGACTGAACCTCTGAAACTGTAAGCCAGCCCCAATTAAATGTTTTTCTTTATAAGTTACTTTAGTCATGTTGTCCCTTCACAGCAATGAAACCTTAAGACAGACCTTAACCAGGATTAAGGGTTCTGTGGTTCTCCTAACTAATGTTTCGTCATAATTTCCCCTGGATTGAACATTCCCTCCCAGGTTCGAGAGAGACTTATGAGACTCAAGAAGTAAGTAAGCCTCACAAGTCCTAGAAATGCTGAAACATAAAATTCATAAGGCTTCTTCTCATGCTTGTAAAAACAGCAAACAATTGCTGGAGAGAGGAGACTCTCAGAACTGTGGGGCTGCCTGACAGTGGTGTAAAGGTCTCCAGGGATGCAGCCCTTATAAGTTGTCAACCAGGCTGGGTCACCCCTGGTCCTCTAATTAACCCTGGTAAACTCACTGATTCACCAAGTTGGATGTTGGTAAAATTATTATTTGGTCTATTACTGATTCTCTGTCTGGGGTGAGTACACATTTGTTTTTCAGATCTTCCCAGAAAAGTCACACAACAAATGGAATCAGAAAATATTTTATTTTTATTAAGAACCCATCTAAAACTATAATTTGGCGTTTATTTCAGTTATGAATACAGAATTATTAGATAAACCAGTGGCTTTGTTACCCATAAAAATCACAGATCCCACAACAGGGCATTGTAGCTATAGCAGAGTCTCAGAATGCCATTCGTGTGCGGATTCCTATGTCAGCATTGTAGTGACTTGCTGTTGAGTATTTAGTCTGATAAAAAAAAAAGAAATGTTGATGTTAATATCTTTGAAGAGCCTGGTATTTTTTTTTTTTTAGCATGATTGATTCTCTTATAGAATTGGGCTTATTTTCTGAATTTAGAAACATTTTATTCCAGCCAGACCTTGCATAGCACTCTGTGGATGGTATAATACAAAATAAAAGACATTATCTTGGAAGAAATAGCTTAAAACTCATAACCCATATCTTAGGTCATACTATTACCACAAAATGCTATAGACAGAGTTGCCTGAATAATAGTTCTGGAACCAGGATGTCTAAACTCAGGATGCCAGTGTAGCTGGGCTCTGGGGAGGGCCTTCTTCCTGGCTTAGTAACAGCATGGTTATTACTGCTGCCTTCAGCCAGATTTACAGTGAGAACCCAAAGCAAACAGAAGAACATAAAGACGTGAAAAATGTAAAGTTTGGCAAGACAAGGAGCACGAGGACTTTGAGGTTTGCAGATATGGATGAATAACTATAACTGTTAAATAGATTAGCGTCTCTAAAAAGGAAACAGTACACTTTGCCTTGAGAGTAGGAAGATGCCTTGAAGATTCCACCTGAAACGACCTCCGAGACCAAGTACTCAGCACAAAAGAGATTTATGTGCCCCAGAGGGACAGAGGACAGGAATGAGGGACAAAGGCAGGATATAGAGGAAGAGGAAGAGGAAGAGGAAGAGGAAGAAGAAAAAGGGAACAAAGGAGAGGGGAGAAAAGGAGAAAGGGAGAGAGGGAGGGATATTGGGGAGGGGAAAGGGGCATTTGTCTCGAGAAGACAAAGGACTGTCTCTGGATAGAGAGGAGACAGATGTGACCCATAGGCAAATGGCAGTTTATAAAGGTACAAAGGGAAACCCTGTGTTAGGATGATGTGTTTAATTTTAATTGGGCACGTTAACTAGGTAAGCCAAAAGGGACTTTTGATTGCTGGGCTTCAATACTTTATAGCTAGACCTTGATAGTCAGCCTCAGAAGGAGGGATTGGCTCAATATGGGAATAGACCTTAGGGGCTAGCTTTAAGAATGTAATCTAACAGTTTTTAGCAAGGCAGAGGGAATTGGGAAGAAAGTAAGACCTGTCAGAGCCATGATCACTATGTTCAAGCCAGTCAAAGCCCCTTCACCATCTATTGAAAGTTCTAGGGTGTAAAATTAAAACCCACTTAAATGACTTTCATTTGAAAAGAGGTCAGCAGAGATGTGCTGCCCAAACAAGCAGACCTAAGGAAGTCCTTTCTTAGGTACTGATTCAGCTTTTCAGGGACTCAGTGACTGCTGTAGTCATGATCCACAAGGGTCCTGCCAAGCCAGCACCAGAACTTGGCATTGTTTGTATGGTGCTGGTTTTTCAGGCATGCAACATGGAAGAGTGATGGGGTCATAGAGGTTTGCCCCAAATTTTCAAATAAAGGCCTGTAAGGCCAGGAAATATATACTAAGGCTAGACTCTCAGAAAAGATGGCTTCATAGGACAA
This sequence comes from Rhabdomys pumilio, assembly GCA_030674055.1. Classification (NCBI taxonomy): domain Eukaryota; kingdom Metazoa; phylum Chordata; class Mammalia; order Rodentia; family Muridae; genus Rhabdomys; species Rhabdomys pumilio. The sequence continues at coordinate 185,440,848 of JANHMN010000003.1, forward strand.
TGTATAAAGCTATAAGGTATGGTTTCAGTTAAAATGGAGACTCTGGGATGCTAGAGTTGCCAAGAACCTGTCTGCACAGCAAAGCTGCAAGGACCTAGTGGAAGTGGCCCAAGAAAGCAAGTGTGCTGGGGGAGAACTCATAAAGGCTGTTGCAGTTTAGATGATGAAACTGGACTTCTAAGCAGTGTCAAGACCATTAAGACTTGGGCAAATCCTAAGATTGGGCTAAATGCATTTTGCATCGTGATATGGCCAGGGGTAGAATATTACAGTTTATAAGTGTGGCTTAGGGCTTCCATTGCTGTGGCAAAACACCATGTTCAAAAAGCAAATCGAGAAGGAAAGTGTTTGTTTGGCTTACACTTCTGCATTGTAGTCCATCACTAAAGGAAACCAAAACAGGAACTCAAACTGGACAGAAACTTGGAGGCAGAGCAATTCTTCGGGACATTGATCTTGGTCACAGAGCTTATTGGTTTGCTTGTCACGACTTGCTTAGCCTGTTTTCTTTTGGAACCCAGGACGACCAGCCCAGGGATAGCACCACCCACAATGGGCTGGACACCCCCACCAATCAATCACTAAGGAAAATGTTCTACAGCGTTGCTTACAGCTTCATCTAATAGAGGCATTTTCTTCATTGAAATTCCCTCCTCTCAGATGACTTTAGCATGTGTCAAGTTGAATAAAAAACTATCCAATACAAAATGAAATATCCCCCACAGGCCCAAAAGTTTGAAATTTTGTCTCCTTTCAGTGGCATGGTCTTTGAAAGTTGTAGAATCTTTGGGACATGGATCCTAGCTAGTAAATGTAGATCACTAATTGTAAACTATTAAAGGTTATACATGGCCTCTCACTTCTGGTGCAAGCTTAGTTCTGACCCACCAAGATGTAGGGAGCCTTAATCACATTCTCCAGGTACCTTGAACACTGTCAAACCTTCACTTCCATGACTGATTGCACCCTCTAAAACCATGCTACAAAATAAAACATTCCTTTTTTAAGTTGCATCTGTAAGACACTTTGTCACCACAAGAAAAAAAGGTAACTTAAACAATCCCCAATCTCATTACAAGAGTTCCACTTTCATAAACTCATATAAACCTAATTAATTTCCAAAATTTACCTAAATACCATCACATTGGGAGTTAAGGTTTCCACATATGGATTTGAGAAAGGAGACAAACATTCAGTCCAGAACAAAATTTTTATTATAAGATCACTTCTAACTATAATATTGTCTTGTTGAAAGTAGAAGGATAGAAAAAGACATTATACAAATATCAAAGGAGAGTAGGAATGGCTACATTAACAAAGATAAAACAGTGCTCTTTCATGTCCCTCTGGGAATGTTTTGTCCTATGTTCCTGGTCCAGCTGTGATGTGTCCAAACACAAAATGTCTGGCTGGGGACCCACTACTTTTAGAGAAAGGAGCTCTGTTGGAATCTGGAGGTGCAGTAATAACCTTCTTCCTTGGTCTTGTTCTTGGTCCTACTTTCATTCTACCTGGTAGCTTTTTGCTGTCGTTTACAGCTTGTGATACTAACAGGCCAAGCTCCCCCATTGCTCTTCCCCCAGATAATTTTGTTCATTTATTAATACCATTGGTTTTCAGAGAAGGATGTGAAGTAACTCTTGTTCTACCTATTCTTCCGGAAGACCCCTGTACCTTTAATGTTGAACCACGTGCATACCCCCGACTACTCCCCCTGTCTTTTGGCTCTTTTTCCTCCTAGTCTTCTGAGTTCTAAAATATAAGTTAAAGTTGAATTAAACGTTTCTGTCTGCAAGTGTGTTACAACAAAAAGATAGGTTTCATAGGAAGGACAATTACCAGAAACAGGTATTACAGGTTGATAAAATAGTCATTCCTCTAAAAACACCTAGTAATCCTCAATGTTCATACACCAAACAACAGAGTTGTAAAGAATGCCCAAGAAATACATCCACAGGCATATTATAGATCAATATTCCCTCTCAACAACTGAAAAACCATCTAAAAAGGAAATTAGCAAAGAAGTAGAAAAACCTCAACATTTTCAACCAACAGGATGAAACAAACATTTACAAAGCCTTTTACCCAAATGCAAATCTGTTTTCTTTTCAAATACCTAGTGGCCACATACAAAGATAGTCCATTAAACCAACTTCAAGGGATTTAAACACATGTTACTGAATGCGTTCTCTAACAACAATGAAATCAAACTATAATATATAAAAGGGGACATATCTAGACTTAGAAACAAAAGAAACTCACTTATAAATGATCCAAACAATTTGAAATGCATAGCCAACTGAATGAAAATGAAATTTTAACTCATCTTCTAAAGCAAGAAAAGTTCACAGAACAAACATTAGAAAAAAGAAAAGGCTTTCATTAATTACCTAATTCACATCTCAAGGATCAAAAACTAAAAGGAAAGCAAAATAATACAACATGGAAAGAATAAAAGATAATAATAAAGATTATAGCAAAATATTGGTTAGAGTAAAAATATAACAGTAAGAAATTAATAAAATAAATAGTGCTTGGAAGAGATCACTAACATTATAACATCTAGCAATATTGACAAAAAGAAGATATGTACATAGCTTGCTCTCCGGCTTACTCAGCTACTTTCCTTATATGACCTGGGACTACATTCTTGGGATGGCACCACCACAGTGGGCTGCACCCTCCCACCTCAACTATTAATTGAGAAAATGTTCCATAGATATCCCCACAGGCCAATCTGATGGAGGTAATTCCTTAACTGAGGTTCTCTTTTCCCATATTATTCAAATTTGTGTCAACTTGACAAAAAAAATAGCCAACTCAATAGACTCCTTGTCAATTTGACACACAAACACATTACTATTAAATCATAACTATTTCTTTATTGTTTATCCCCAAGATCTCCTGTTAATATCACAATGTAAAATATAGTATAACTTTAAAAGTACCATAGTGTTTAAAACTTCTCAAACATTGTAAAGGTTTAAAGTTTTTTTTAAATATACAATCTCTGAGGCTTTCTTTAAAATCAAAAACATGTTCGATACTTTGTTTGAAATCAACAGGGAAGAAAGAGAGTACAGTTACAATCAGATCAAAGCAAAAGCAAAATCTAACAATGTAAAAAGCTTAATGTCTGATGTCTGAGACTTACTCATGCTCTTCTAGGTGCCAAAGGACTTGGGTAGTGCTTCACATACAGCTTCCCCAGTAGCCTTGGGCCAGCTCTATTCCACATCTGTCACTGTCTTTGACATCCATTCCATGGTTCTGCCATCCCTTATGTCCTGTGGTTTCCACTGTGACTGAGACTTTATCTTTACCATCGGCCTTTCCTGGCCTCTCATGATGCCAAGCCCCAGTTTCTCTTCATAATCTCTTTAATCCTGGGGTCTTTTTTCCTACCACAAAGACTGTACCTTCACTAATACCCTCTCCTGTTTTCTCACAGTGCCAAACTTAGCTGCTTTTTATGATCCATTCACACCATCACAGTACCCTGTGGGAGACTCTTACACATTACCAGGTTTTCTTTCTAGTCAACAATGCAGCCTTGCCCCTCCCCCACTGGACTACAGCTTATGTGTGCTGATCCCAAGAACTGCTCATAGGAGACATTTCTCTCATGATTCTGGCCTCTTGTTAATTAGAGTTTTTTGTTTTGTTTTGTTTTGTTTTTGTTTTTCTGCTCCAACAAACTAGCATCAGTTTTCTCAGTAAAACAAGGGTTTTATTTCAGTGGAGCTGGTCTCTTCTTAGTCATAGCTGATTCTTCAGATCCCTCTGCCCCCAAACCACAGATTCTAATTACAAAATAACATATGAACAGCCCCAATAGAGTCAGCAAAGGACTCCCAAACTCCCTTCTGGAACTTCAAAAGCCAGGCCTTCCTCATCTACATTTCTCACAACATTCTTATCTCTCAAGCTTCTAGAGACTAGCTGTGACCTCTCAGAGTTAAACTCTGAGAACTCCAAGGTTTTTTCAGTTCAAAGCTCCAATATCCTTCCACAAAACAGCACATTCAAGTCCATTACAATTAAATCCCACATTCTGTTACCAATTTCTATCCTGATTTGCTTCTTGTGGCTGTAATAAAACACTGACCAAAACAACTTGGGCCAAGAAAGGGGTTCACGTTCGTTGACAGTTTACATTTCATCACTGAGGAAAGCCAAAGCAGGAACCCAAGTCCAAAGCTTCAATAAGAAACCACAGAGGAACACTGTTTGCTGGAGTGAGCCCTCTGACATGCTCAGCTACCCTTCTTATATACCTCAAGCTCACATGCCCAGGAATGGTACTACCCACAGTGGTCTGGGCTCTCCCATATCAGTTATTAAGAAATATCAAGAGATATCAAATATCAAAAAAAAAATGCCCCTACTGATATCCCTGCAGGCTACTCTGATGGACACAATTTCTTAATTTGTGTTCCCTCTTCCCAGGTGACTCTTAGTCACCCTCCATGGCTAAGATTTAAAAAGTAGCCAAAGAAAATTTCTGACCCAAACCTTGAAACTCTACATGAACATGAATACACACACACATGTTCCCACACACATATGCATCATGCACACACACATACACACACACACACACACACACACACACACACACACACACGTTGAAAATACAAAAATGAAAAGATATTAGCTAAAAGACCTATTTATGATAGTTACTCTCTATGGTGGTTTGAAAGAGAATAGCTCCCATAGGCTCATACATATGAATAATTGGTCTCAGTTGCAGTTGGTAGAACTGTTTGGAAAGAATTAAGAGGTGTGGCCTTGTTGGAGGAGATGTGTCATAGGGGCAAGACTTGAAGTTTGAAAAGCCTTAAACCATTCCTAGTTATCTGTTTCTATCTCTGTCTCTCTGTGTGTCTGTGTGTGCGTGTGTCTTCCTGTCTGTCTGTCTCATCATTTTAGAACAGATGTGAGCTCTCAGCTGTTGCTTTGCTTCTCTAGCATAGACTCCACCCCTCTGAAACGTTAGCCCAAATTCAACACTTTCTTTATAATTTTCTCACTCATGGTGAGCAATAGAAAAGTAACTAAGATACTCATAAAAATTAAGAACAGAGGGGACTTCTTGAACCTGATGGAGAACCTCTGCAGAGAAGCTACATCTAGCATTAGGGGACATGGCAAGGATTTCAGTCCTGAAACTCTATTCAATGATGAGTGGGGTAGAAGTTTAAAAAAAAAAAAGTAAGAGGTAAGGAAATTCACACAAACTGAAACAGAAGAATTCAAACAATCCACAATTGCAAATGATGTGATCGTCAATGTAGATTACCACAGAAATAACCCTACATAGCCCAACCTGTTAGAACTATAGTTTCACAACTATAGATAAAAGATAGGCAAAATCAATCATAGTTCGATATGTAAGCAATAAAAACATGGGCATATGGATTAAATCAAACACTATTCATAACAACAAAAAATAGGAAATGTTTAGTCAATATATCTTGAGAATTGGTTTTGTCAACTTGACAATATCTAGAACCATGGGAAGAGAATCAAGGAAGAATTTTCTAAATCAGATTGGCCTTGGACATGTCTGTGGAGAACTACTTTATGTTAATTGACAACTGAGAAGGCACTAAGACCCAGCATCAGAGAAAGGAATGCTACCTGCAGATAGCATCAGTGCTTCCCCTGGGGTCCACAGCAGCTAGAAGGAAAGCAGCTCCCTCTGAAGAACTGTCCCTTCTAGAGATAACCTATTTCAAGCAATTCACTGTTGTCAGGAATAGAGTGGTTCCAGTCAAACCCGAAGACTCATCCCAGGATCTCAAGAATATGACCACATAATCCAAAGCATTCCAACATAGCAGAAAGCTTCACTTCTTTAGAAGGCTGTGTAAAATTTTGGATCCTGTGACCTCTCTGAGCCATCAGAGCTTGGCCTCCCCTTACATGATTGTCTAATACAGAGCGACACAGTTTCTGTGGAGAAATGAAACCTGGGTGTATATTTTCATTTGCAGAAGTGATGGCCCTGGAGGGATTTGAATTTCTAACAACTAGCTTCTTTATAATTTTTTAGCAGAGCTTTGTTTTACTTGATGCTTTGATAGAAAAGACATCATGTTTTGTTATGTTTCCCACCAGAGTGGCTCAGAGCTTCAGCAGGCATGGGTGGCAGCTACCACCTCCCAGCACACAGTTCTTTCCATTCCACCTCACATCCGCCTGCTCCCTCCAGTATCTATTGATCCAGGAACACTTTCTCTTACGTACCCCATAGACTAATCTCCAGTGTGCTCTCCGATAAGCACAACTTAAAACTACTGGCGCAAAGAATAGTCCGAGAAGGCAAAGGCTGAGACAGACTCCCATGCCTGGTATTGGAGCTTCATCCTAAGCAGTAGATGATATTCAGATAACTCTGGGCACAGCTAACAGTGCAGCTCCTATAGATGGGTTTAGCAGGGACTAGATGCAGTTGACCAAATAAATTAGGACAGAAGGGAGGAGCAGAGCTAAGAGTAATGATAAGAGCATGTTTTCCTGGCAAGAGACAGTAGCGCCCAGCAATTGTACCAAGAAGGCAAGTTGAAAATGAACAACTGTGTGTGTGTGTGTGTGTGTGTGTGTGTGTGTGTGTGTGTGTGTGT
>JANHMN010000003.1:185447486-185465931 GCA_030674055.1 Rhabdomys pumilio
TGTGTGTGTGTGTGTGTGTGTGTGTGTGTGTGTGTGTGTGTGTGTGTCTTTAATCCGTAGATTCAAAGTAAGTCTGGTGGGGGCTGGTATCGAGGCCCACTTCCTGGAGTAAAGTCGGGTAGCACAAAACTACACAGGATAAGAGGATGCAAGAGAGTGCCCTAGATAGTACACGATACTCAAGAAATAAGGAGATGGTAGTACCCTTGTCGTTGGAAATCTACTAACTTGGCTGGCCTTGATTGTTGCTTTAAAAAAAAAAATCCAGAAGGGTTGCAGAGATGGCTCAGTGGTGGAGAGCACTTGCTGCTCTTATAGAAGACCTGAGTTTAGTTCCCAGGACACATGTCAGGGGACTCACAGTAATCTGATTCCCTTCGCTGTCTGTAACTCTAGCATCAAGTGATCTGAAGCCCTTCTCCTCTGTCCTTTACAGGTACCTGCGTTGACATAAACAAGCTCCCACACAGAGATACACATACACAATTCAAAACAAAATACAATATTTTTTGAATCCAGAAGTTGACAATTTAAAGCATTGGGCCAAGCCAGAGGGTCTTTCTGGGAATGTATTAGTCTCAGATCTATGGCTAGAGAGTAGAACACACTGAAGTCCAAACCCAGAACTTGTAAAAGTCACTGCTTTTCTTGTTGCTATGACAAAATGCTAACATAAGTAACTTAGGGGACATTGGGCTTATTTTGGCTCACACCTCAGGACGTACAGTTCATCGAGGCAAGAAAGGCACAGCTACAACAAGCTCCTGCCTGGGTATAAGGCTCCTTGCCTACATCTCAGTTCATCAAGAGACAGAGGAAAGAGAATGCTGGTGTTCAAGTGTCTTAACATTTCTCCATTTTTATTCAGTCTGGAAACTCAGACCACAGACTTGGTGCCACCCACACAAAGGGCAGGTCTTTTTTCTAGTTAATCATAGGATATGCCTTAAGAGTTTCTTAATCCAATCAAGAAAAAAAAATCAAAATCAACTGTACTGGCTAGTTTTTATGCCGACTTGACACAAACGAGAGTCATTTGAGAAAATGCCTTCTGTTGGACATTTTCTTAATTAGTGACTGATGCAGGAGGATCCAGCCCACTGTGAATGGTGCCACAGCTTGTGGCACAGGTGGTGGCTCTGGATTCTATAAGAAAGTGGCTGAGCAAGCCACGAGACACAAGTCAGCAAGTAGCACTTTCTGTGGCCTCTGCATCAGCTCCTACTTCTAGGTTCCTGCCCTGACTGTCTTCAATCATAAATATGAGTAATAAAATAGCCATTTTCCTCTCTGAGTTGATTTTGGTCATGGTGTTTCATCACAACAATAAAAACCCTAATTAGGACATCAACTGTCACAGTCACCAAGCTATTGACTGTTATATTTGGGATGTATGAGGGCCAGATGGCCATGTTCAACTCAGTCGGCTCATTGGTTCCATGGTCTTACCTGGTATCCATTTTGTGGTCCACAAATAAGCTCATTTAATAGCCTGTGGAATTAAAGCTCTCAGAATAGGAAAGATGTTCAGAACAGTCTAGGACAGCCTCTACCAACCAAAGGAGCAAATCAGACACAATATTGTATCCCAGAGAGAACCACACGAAACAGCACCACCTTTTAAGAGATAGAGGTCGTGATTACTCAGTATTTCCATTTCATTCACTAGTCTAGGCCCAAATTAACAGAGAAAGAGAGAGAGAGAAAGAAAGAGAGAGAGAGAGAGAGAGAGAGAGAGAGAGGAGGAGGAGGAGAAGGCATCAGAACATGGGAGACAGTCACATATGCAGAGGCTTTTCTGGTCAGTACTGTGTTGGATGATATCTTTGCTATCAACTGTCAGCATGGCCTTGGTGTGTAGCCTCTGACCATTCCAACCAGAATAAAAGAGTCTGAAACCATGCATACCCAGTGCACACTGAAACCATGTATACCCAAAACACACTGAAACCATGCATACCCAATACACACTGAAACCATGTTTACCCCATATACACTGAAACTGTGCATACACAATATACACTGAAACCATACATACACAATATACACTGAAAACATGCATACCCAATGCACACTGGTCACCTTCTCTCAGGCTATGACATTCTTGCTCTCCAGCAGAATAGAGTCCAAAGAGGCCAACCTGAATTTGTTCCCTTGGCCAGGATTTTATTCTATAGATGAGAACCTGTTTGAGCTATCATGAGACTGGTCCCATGAAAGATAAGTATGCTGCTCCCAAAGAAAGTGAGCAGGCCATCAGGGAGGGGAAGTGAGCAATACCAAACACAGACTTTTCTAGAATAACCCCAAGACAGATAGAAGGTTGTCTCATCTCTTCCTGCATCTGCCCCATCAACCACTTGCATATTCACCCACTTACAGTTTTAGACACTGGCTGGGCTCTCTGAGAAGTACAAATGATGAGACATGAACTCTATTTCTGCAGTGTTACAATTTCCCTGTGTTACGATTAAAATTTAATGGTACTGTGGGGCACCACTTGTTAATGGTTAATTTTTAAATTGGTGGCATCCAATTTGTCTTGTTGTTATGGGGCCACCATGTTCCTGACTAGACAAGACCTGAGGCCAAGAGTGTAGGCTGCTCCTGCCACTGCTCAACTCTGACCGAGACTCATGCAAGCCAAAGCACCAGCCCTTGCACCCACAAGACACCAGCGTGGGAAATGGCTCTGCCAATCTACCACACTGTCTCCGCAATGCTTGGCTTAGCCCAGACCATCCCACCATCTATGTGGTACCCGGTAGAAATGAGACTCTAATGCTTAAAGATTATTCAATGACTTTATATATTTGGTAATGCTTAATTAACAAGATTCTCACACAATTGAAAGTGTTATCCAATTAACTAACCTAGATATAAGTTGTTACCCAGGACTACTCTCGATACATGAGTGGTCCTCCCTGGCTCCTACATCTCTGCTCTCCTAGCTCCTCCTCCTCCTTCTCTTCTTCCTCTCCTCCCAACTCCTCACTCTTCCTACCTCTCACACAGCCCAATCGCTGAGCTTTATACAAATGTAGTGGGAGGATATCCCGATACACCCCTCGGTTGTGAGGAAGACTATGACCAAACCCCAGAGAATTTGAACACAGGTCCACAGATTGGGAATAAGGCTCACAGGGCACCCCTTTTCTGTCATTTAAGCCTGACTTAGAGTCAGGGGGTAGATGAGAACACCCTCTCATGATACTGCACCCTAATGGCACCCCCACAACAAGCTCATTGCTGGAATTCCATAGTGAGATAAGTTCACCTCTCGGCCCCTAAATTTCTTTTCATTGATTGTACAGAGTATCTCCCATCTCAAATGTTACTAAAAGTTAAGATGAAATAATAGGAAATCCCAAACACAACTCTTGTGTAGCAGGTTAACATATATGAGTCTCCCCCAATGTCTGTCCTTTCTTCTCTACCAGAATCCCACAGGATACAGGTCAACAACCTTGATATGAAGCTTTCCCTTGAGTTGAATCCTCTGACTTGCTGACCTGTTTTGTGTGTGTGTGTGTGTGTGTGTGTGTGTGTGTGTGTGTGTGTGCCTGTGTATGTGTCTGTGTCTATGTGAGTGTGCGTGTGTGTCTGTGTGTGTGTCTGTGTGTGTGTGTGTCTCTGTCTGTCTGTCTGTCTGTCTGTCTGTGTGTCTATGTCTGTATCTGTGTCTATGTGTGTCTGCGTCTATGTGTGTGTATGTATGTGTGTGTGTGTCTGTGTCTGTCTGTGTCTGTCTGTGTGTGTGTGTGTATGTGTGTCTGTGTATATGAGTGTCTGTGTGTGTCTATGTATGTGTCTGTGTGTGTCTGTGTGCCTTTGTCTATCTGTGTGTCTTTTTGTCTGTGTGTGTGTGTCTGTCTGTCTGTCTGTGTCTCTGTGTGTGTCTGTATCTGTGTGTGTCTGTATCTCTCTCTCTGTGTGTGTGTGTGTGTGTGTGTGTGTGTGTGTGTGTGTTACCTTGGGAGGTCAGAGTCTTCAGATACCCCTGGTGCATACCCTGAAATCTACCAACCAGTGAGTATTTGCTATTCAGCTCTCTGCCTGTTGCTCCCTCTAATCAATCAGCTACTTTATCCTCATGGCATCTGAAATGGGCCTGACCTTGCAGGAATTCACAGCAATGTTACTGAAAAACTGGAGACCTGTGTCTTAAACGTTTATGTATTGTTTTTTTAACGTAAGATTAATGATTTATAAAAATCAGAAAAGTAGTTTTTAAAAGAACTTAAGGGGAAAATCACTGTCCATTTACTGACATGGGCTATGTGCTCTGGGGCAAGCCCCTAATCTATTGCATAAGGAATTAGACCAGATGTTTCCTCGGAGTTCTTCTGAGATCTTGGACTTCTTACTTGATGGATAAAGAAGTTTAATTTTGTAGCTGGACCAGCTAATAGGAAGATCCCTGACTGGCATGCCCATCCTGAGACCCTTATGTAGTAACCAAAGACACCTATCTATACAGCCCAAGTCAAAGCAATAAACATACTTAAAACATATGTCTTCGTTGATTTTAACTGTCAACTTGACACAGCTTAAAGTCACCTGAGAAGGAAGTCTCAGTTGAAAGACTGATCAATGGGCATGTGTATGGGGTATTGTCTTGACTGTTAATTTATGTAGGAAGGTTCAGCCCCCTATGGGTGGCACTATTCCCTGAGCAGATGGTCCCGGACTACATTTTTTAAAGTTGGCTAAGCATAAGTCTGTGAACAAGAAAGCCTCCAGCAGTGTCCTTCGTGATTCCTGCTGGACTCCCTTGGCTATGAGTGATTTTCCTCATTAGAGATAACACTATGTGGAATAGCAATCAATTCCATCTTCAGATTCTTATCTTGAGTTCCTGCCCTGACTTCCTTCACTGACAGGCTGTGACCTGGAAACATAAGACAGAGGAAATCCTTTGATCCCCTAAGTTTTGCTTTTTACCAGAGTTTTCTAGCACAGCAAGAGAAAAGTCGCTAAGAATTATTATTTCTTTAGGTGTGTGTGTGTGTGTGTGTGTGTGTGTGTGTGTGTGTGACCGAAATGTGTGAACTTTGTAGATCACAGTTTCATGTTTCAATGCCTAAATACAGGAAAAGAGGGTCTGGAGAGAAGACTCAGTGGTTGTTCTCCCAGAGGACCTGGTTCAATTCCCAGGACCCACATGGCAGCTTGTAACTGTAACTCCAGTTCCAGGGCACCTGACACCTTCATACAGACATACATGCAACAAAACACCAATGCACGTAAGATAAAAATAAATCATTTTTTTAAAAAAATGTTGGAAAAGAATCTTGTTTGAGGTCTAGCTGGCAGAGCTGCATCCAGAAATCTGTAACATGGCCAGTGCTTATCTGGACTAGAGAAACAGCCTGAAATGAAAAGGCAAAATCAGTTTCATTGCTGTGGAGCTGTGACCTTTTCTACCAGCTGTGGGTATCATCCAGAAGTTTTCTTATCCACCACAAACCTGATCACGTTCCTAGGAGCGTATGTTGAATGCAGAGATGTGCACATTCAACCCTGAGTTACTACAGAAACTGAAAGCAAGTCACCATTAATGACGAGATAGATCATGAAGACACACATCCTAACAACCTTAACAATGAACATGAAGGATGGGCACGTGGTCCAGCATCACATTGATTCTTTCTTTGTACAGATAACCTGATTTCTATTCAGGCTTCAGCAGCCATCCCAGAACATTACCTTATGATTACTATAATGAACACCTGAGGGATAATGGCCTGATAAATGACTGACGTGATTGTGTGTTTTGTAGGGCATCCCTCCACACAGCAGCACAGTCTGCCTCCTTCCATTCAAGCAGAAAATAACCAGTAGCAACACCAGAGAGATGGGGACAGGATAATAAATGTTTGCCAGAGAGAGCAAAGGAAAGGCTGGGGAAGGCAGCAAATCCTGCCTCCTGTGAGACTTTCTTACTTGGGATGCATCTGCAAAGAGCACAGGTTTGTTTGGCTGAGGAGTCAGCTGCCTCATAGGAAAACACTGGTTCTCAGTGTGGGCGTTGACCCCTTTGGAGTCAAATGACCCTTTTGTAGGAGTTGGAAAAAATACAGATATGTACATTACAATTCATACCAGTAACAAATTTAAAGTTGTGGGGTAGCAATAAAAATAATTTTGTGGTTGGGGGAATCACCACAACATGAGGAATTGCATTAAAGGGTCTCAGCACTGGAAGGTTGAGAATCACTGCATAAGAGAAAGCCTTTTTGCCTTCTGGAGGATGGGAAGTCACCTCGTTTTTTACTGTCTGAAAGAATTAGCATGATAAAAGAAAAACTTAAAGTAATTAGGACAGTTGCAGGTGGAGCCTCCTTATGCTATCTCTCATCCATATTTATGGTCTCCATATTTCATGAATATCTTAGGGCATTAAAAGAAAGGAAGGAAGGTAGGAATTAACTTTCTGGTAGTTCTCTGCTGAGATTGTGAGTCACAACACCTGCGGGTGCTGGCAGACATTATTAGTGATCAGTTGTTGCTCAGCCCAAGTCTCCAAAGCTGTAGCTTACCACGTCCTAGAAACCAACACACAGGCTTGCCTCATTCTGTTCTTCCCTGAGCACGTATCAAGGTCTGAAGATAAGACACATAGAACTTTAATAGGCAGAGCCTAACTGAAGGAAATAGGTCACTGGAAGCAAACCTTTGAAGGGTATAACTCATCCCTGATCCGCCATGAACAACCTCTTCCTCTATGTATCCCTGCCACTGTGATGGTCTGATTCTCCACGGGCCTAGAATCAATGGCACCAAGAACTGCAGACTGAAGTCACTGAAACCTTAAGCCAAAATATTAATTTAATTTTAAACGTTTTTAATATTCTTTTATTTTATTTTTTATTTTATATTTTTATATTTGTTTATTTTAAATATTTCTTCTCTTGTGCCGCCTGTGTCAGAAATCGGGTCACATCAATGAAGAAAGCAGCTAATCCATGGTCTCCCTCTTTCCCTGTTGCCATAGGCCTAGAGTTTAGTCCTGAACAAATCATTCTTTCTGCTTCTTATTTTAAGCCTCCCACGATTCCCTACCACCTCTCCTAAAGGGCCAGGCTCTTCCAGCTGAATTCCAAGTATGATGTTATTGTTGTTTCAGCTGCAGGCTTTAGAATGTGTAGCCCAGCACTACCACCTACCATGGTGACATCTTGGCAAATTTTTCAACTTCTTTAAATGTTTATTGTCCTCTCTGTGAAACAAGAATAACTCGATAAGAGATGAACAATGTAAGGTCCTTGGCACTGTGCCGAACGCATAGAAAAACCAACTAATGTAACCAACTTTATTCATCTTTCAGGGCCAGTCTGTCCCTCCTGACTTTTGTAAGCACAGCCTATATTCTTCTGTTGAACATCACCCCGTCCTACCTCTGCTAACTCTGAGGCATGTTGGTCCAAAGCACCCTCTTCAGGTACTTAAGGTTTCAGGCGTCCTTTTTGAATGAATTCCAAATTGAATGGCACTTTATTCATGAAGGTTCTAGGAGCCCCAAGGCCAAGTGTGAGCAGCACCTCTGCTGAATTTGCATGGCACATGTCTTTTTTGTGATCCTTGCACCTGTCTGAGAGAACTCCAGTTTCCTACAAACATAACTTTTGCCACAGGCTCCCTCTCCCTGGCAACACGTGGGGCTAGTTCCATTTCTCCTCCAAAGGCTACAGCTCCTCCAGGGATGATCTCCTCCAAATGACCCTTCCTGTTAAGTTTCAACCCTCTTATTCCCAGACTGGGAATAATAAAAAGCCCCTTTGCTCCTTCTAGCCATAGGTTACTTGCCCCATCCATGTATCTCCCTACACCTCACCTCATACTTATATAGTGAATGAAGCTCTACGATATCTAAATGTGGGTCAAAACACTCAACTATGATTAGATAAAATAAAGTACTTTGCTCATGGACCTTCTGGATTAATAGTCACAAAGGAGATACTTCCTGCTACCTTTCTCCTTTAGGGAAGATTCCACCTCTGACAGTGCACGTAGGTAATATTACCCCGATTTAATGGCTAATATTGTCAACTTGACATGGTCTAGAGATCACCTTGGAGAAAAACCTCTGGATATGTCTGTGAGGAAATGTCTAAGTTGGGTCATGTGATGTGGGTGGTATTCTTTCATGACCTGGAGTCCTGAGTGAGTCAAAAAGAGATTGAGTTGAGTTAGGCAGCAGCATTCATCTATCTCTCTGCTTCCTGATGGCAGACACATTTAACTAGCTGCCTAATCCCCACCATGAATGCCTGGACCCGAAAGCTCTGAGCCAAAATAAGGTTTTCCCTCCATGTGTTGCTTTTCAGATATTTTGTCACAGAGAAGAGTAACTAACACCTCACATCTGACCAGATCGTTTCTTCTGGTGCAGCTATACAGGGGAACTAGCCAGTATCAGTCAGTCTAAGCTTGTCAACGACTACTCCTCTTCCAGAAAGTAAGACTGGTCTCAAACTTTGCATTTGTATCCTAGAGAGAATTAAAGGGCATGGGGGTTGGAGTAGGTAGGAAATGGGAACACATGGAGACCTGTCCACAGGAAAGAGTTGTAAACTTGAGAGGTACTGACAAGCGTTCTTATCATCTTTAATACTGCCTATAATACTGAACAGGGGTGTTGTGCCCACAGCACTTGTCCTGCAAAGGGCTATGGCTCAGAAGGACAATCTCCTCTCCTTGAAGGACTCTGCTTATGAGCACACAGGCTGTAGCTTGGACACCAAATCTACCTACTGTGGGGTAGCCGCTACCTTGAACCCACTGCTGGGATTAGGACCTAAAGTAAGAGTGATTGTGCCACCCTAGCACCTAGCTCCCAGTTAACCCACAAACTCTCCGTCTGATTTTCTCAGTGCAAAGGGACTTTTTTCTCCTTTACTTAGCTGTAGCAGAGGGGTGGTGGAAATGACAGCAGCATGGCACTCAACTCATCAGTGGCTGTCATCAAGAAGGAGGATATGTGCTCTGGGACCAGGAGACTTAGCCACCAGAAAGCCAAGAAAAGATTTTGTGAGAGCCAAGAGACAAGGCAGGGAATACTTAAAAGCACAGGCCATTTACTGCTTTTGCTGGATCCTGTTTCTTTATTCCAACACTAGATGCTTAAATGAAACCATTTGACCTTTGACTGTTTGGTCCTCTTGAGAACCTTCAGTGAGGTTTATGAAGTTAAGGGTCCTGTGAAAATCCTGGGCAGATTTCTGGGGCTGAAGCTTGACTATGAAACAGCAGATAGTAGAACTCCTGGATCCCACAGGGTACAGGCAACACCGTGAACTTCGGCCCTGGACACAACCTGGTCTCATGGTACAAGCTGCCTTCTATTATGTCAACAATGAATCAGTGCCTTCTCCTTTACAAGATCCAAACAGAAGGTAAGTGCTTGAATCCTATCATCTCCCTAACCTTAGAGCAGAGATATTTTATTCAGATATGATGGTTTATAGGTAAGTGGATAGTATCCAGAGCAAATGGCAAAACAGGGCAATAAAAATGAAAAGGGGGAAATTTGAATAGCAGAAAATAGTAAAAAAAAAAAAAAAAAAAAAAAAAAAAAAAAAGAAGAAAGAAAGAAAGAAAGAAAGGAAAACAAACAAAAAAAACCTGTTAGGAGGCTGGAGAGATGACTCAGTGCTTAAAAGCACTAGCTGCTCTTCCAGAGGTCCTGAGTTCAATTCCCAACATCCACATGGTGGCTCACAACCATCTATAGTGAGATCTGATGTTCTCTCTGGTATGCAGGTATACATGCAGATAGAGCACTCATATATATAAGATATATAAATATAAATCTAGAAGAAGAAGAGGAAGAGGACAAGGAGGAGGAAGAGGAAGAGGAGGAGGAGGAAGAGGAGGAGGAACCTGTTAGAAATGTCTGTACATGATTGTCACAATGAGGCCTACTGCCTCCAAAGACTGACTTTGACTGTCTAGGCTTTTGGTGAACCATGCCTAACTCCCATCCAGTCTGAACATCTTCCTTTCCCAATATCTGTACACTAGCTTATTTCATGTTCAGGAAGAATAAAACCAGGGAAACATATTCATAAATCCATTTGTAGATGGTTTTTATTTTACTTTGAGAGACTGTGCATGTGTGTGGACAAATAATTGAATGTGAGCTGCTGCTCTCAAAGGCCAAAAAACAGTGTCGGTTCCCTTGGAGCTGAAATCACAGGCCTTTTGTGAACCATCCCATGTAGGTGCTAGAATTCAACTCAGGTCTAAGTGATTGAACAGCAAGTACCACTGAACCATCTCTCTACCCTATCCCCCTAAATTCATTTTTAGTGCATTTATTTATTTGGGGGTATGTGCATGCCACAGAGTATGTGGAGGTGAGAAGACAACACTAAAGGGCTTGTTCTCTCTTTCCACCATGTGATTCCTGTAATTTAACTTAGATGGTCAGTCTTGGTAGCAAGCACCTTTTCATCAGATGACCCATCTTGCTGGCCAACCATATATCCATTTTAAAATTATAATCTATGTTCACCAAAAACTCTATGACTCAGTCATTAATGTTTTAAATGTTATAGATCTTGTTTATTGACCTATATAGTGTATGTTTTTAGAATTTTCCAAGCTATATGTGGGAAATGGTTGATAAAATACTGACCGTCAAATATGTATCTACATTCATGACAGCATAGAAAGTCAGCGTGAAATTCTCCACTTTTCTTTTGATAAACCTGTGAATTTAGGCTCCTGCCTCTGAGGTAGAAAGATATTAATACCATATCATTTGGACTGGGGACAGACAGTCACAGAAGTGCCAGCATGAAGAGTTTATCTCTGGAATAGTAAAAACCAATAAATCTAGGTTGGGCACTAAGATTTTCTTGGAGTGACTTTGGATAGATGTATTAATTCCACAACTAGAGACTGTGCCACTGATGTGATATTTATTATGTCAAACACACTACAAGCCCCAGCCTGAGAAACCCCCCACACTGACAATGCAACAAAGATATCTTACACATATTACAAAGAAATCAACATATGGACATAAATCCATTACAAACAAGCATTCCCAACCTCTCTGTGTGAGGGATAAGTATTGTGTCCATTCTCCACCAAGGGATATTCGTGCATGAGTGTCCTTGAGTCCTTGAGGTCAGTTCCTGGCCTTGCATCTGAAAGACTACTAGATGTTCAGAAATGAGAACCAAATGTGGTCCGATAGTTCACCAGAGAAAATCAACCTGAAAATGATCCACCCTGGTAAAAAGAGCAGCCTCAAAAACCATCAGCGCAGTGAGACAATGTTATATCACTTGGAATATTGTTACTCCAGTGTCCCTCACACATGCTATTCCCAGGTCACTGTTGCCAACGCATATTGAAATACTCCTCTGTCGATTCGGTGAGATAAATCTATTGATCACATGCCAAACTCGAGGCCTACTGACAATGCTTGCAAAAAGGATTACAGAACCTCCTGTCAGCCTTGGGAAGAAAGGCAGCTGCCAAGTTCCAAGCTGGCTCAGTTCCCAGCTTTGGTCTGGACTCACTTCCTGCAGGAGTAGGGCCAGCTTACTTGTCTTAGACACTTGCTACTAACCAAATATGAGTTATGAAATGTGATTTCTATGTATAAGCCTATGCAGATTTCTCTGGAACCCATCTCTGAGAGATGTTTTTACAAGTCAAATTGTTTGACAAACTGCTTCCAAATAGATATCACATCAGGTAACAACTAATCACTTGCTGTTCAGCTGCCAGTCTCACAATATGCAACGACGCTTCTAAGCACAGCCCAGTTCATCATTCTCTTTAGGCTCTCCAGAAGATCTATACAAATGTTTAAAACTTTAAGTCACTGCATGACAAACTGGTGGCAATCTTTCTAGTTTAGGAGGGACAGTTTCTTCTCACAGTGTGGCCTTAAACTAATTAGGGAACATGTTTTATTTATTTTCACTTGACAATGAAGTCTTAGACTATTTTGTGATGGGTAATTTTATAACGCAGTTTAACTAAAACTGAATAACATTCCTTCTAAACTGATGTGCTACACGGCAGTTGCTTGGATGAATGCCTAAATATTCTAATCATGAGGATTAGCCTCTAAAGCTGATAGAACAGGGACTGTCTAAAGACTGACTGGATGTCTCCAACTGTGATGTAGAACTCACTGTCAAGTCCAGATTCTTAACAAGTTCAGTGGGTACAAATGAAGCAACAGGCATTTCTGAGCAGGTTTTGAAAACAGGATCAGTCTTAAGGTGCTTAGACTGCACATTAAAATCTCCAGAAGTGCTTTAAAAAAAAAAATTCAGACTCTCAGACCTCATCTCAAGCCTATTAGATAAGGGAAGGGGGGGGGTGGACAGGAATTAGGCATCAACACATTTTGTTTGGCTTGGTTGGAGAACCAGAAATTAAAAAAAAAAAAAAGAAAAAAAAAAAGAAAAAAAAAGACCAAAATTGACAAGATCCCTCTCTAACTAATCCCACTTCGTCCCCCATTTCCTGTTCTCTCCATAGATGCCCATCAAAAGCAAGCTCTGGCTTTGAGCCTCAACAGGAAGCACAAGAGCCCATCTCTGGGATGCAGAACAAATGCAACTGTTTGTGACACTGTGTTTGGGAGTGGGCTGCATCATGAGAATATAGGTTCTCCTTGCTCCAGTCTCTAGATAAAGCTCAAAGTCAACTAGGTGCTACTGCCAGAGGCAGTTACCATCTCCCATCTTAATCTGCTTCAACTTTATTCAGTCTATGGAATGTAATCCTGTAGTTACTAAAGACTTCTGGAGCTGCCTAGCGCAAATATTCACACCGCCATTGGCTGTAGATGTGAGCACTGAACCCTTGTCATTTTGGTACCATATCTCCTCTTGTTCAGTACTCGGATAGACGATCTAGTCTCTTTCCAAAAGTAATAGAAGAGAGGGGAGACTTTCCTGGAGTGGTACTAGAGCCCCACACACTTGCTACAGACAGTAATTCATACCACACACTTCACAGGCCCTGGGTTGATTGCAGGATACTATGTATCCTTTCCCAAATTTCCTTCTCACACCAACCCCAGCAGCTGTTTCAGCATCCATTATTGAAAGGAACTCTGAAAGGTTAATGTGCTGATCGTCAACCTAGATTCACGCCCAAGAGCCTTCACTGTTCCTGAAACCTGAAAGTTATTAGCATTTGAACTGTGCATCTTGTGCATGGAAGTTTATTTTTCTATGCTATCCCTAAGTAATCTGTTTCCAGCCCTGGCTTCTAGGCTGATATGTTGCAAGAATCTCCAGGGAGCAGGTGCTGAGCAGTCAGATGGCAGCTGTTGATCTGTTGAAATTCAGCAATTAAGGGATGCAGGAGAATGCTACGGCACACAGTTTACACTGAGCATTTCTGTCTGGTGGTAAACACTGCTTATGCGTGCACACATACACATATGATATCTAGCCTCGTGGACAAGTACATGTGTACTTAAGAGAATCACATCTTCCAGTTTGCCTATCTCTTTAGTGACTGATTCCTCTCATGTAGCCCAGGCTGGTCTCAGATTCCCTATGTAGCCCAGGATGATCCCAAACTCTTGATCCTTCTTCCTCTGTTTCCTGAGCTTACAGGCATGCGTTGTCATGCACTGTTGAGCAAGACTTGAACCCAGAGCTAGGTGAGCTGTCTATCAACTGACCTGCTTCCTTCATCCTTTCAATATTGTAGCTGAGAAGTTCGAGGGAAGACAAGAATAACACCTCCTGAAATGTAGCCCGAAACTGGATTTGTACTATAAAATCGGACGATTTAAAAATGAAAATCTTTTTGGAACATAAAGATCTTACTCAGGAAATGTTAAAATCCTGAATGTTGATTTGGGATACATATTTATCTAAAATCATAGTGAGTCCAAGGATTTGGGCTGACAAAACAGTCATTATATCTCAGCTGGGGCCTTTTAAAAAGGTAAAGTGAAAATCTTCACCAGCCCCGGCACCACATTTAAATTCCACCCACAGTGTATGCAAGGAGAAAAAACAGAAAAACCTGCTTCTGATTTATTTTTCTGAACCCAGAAAAATAGCTGTGTTTTGCTTTCAGGAGTAGGTAGACCTGATAAATGTGCTTCTCTCTCCCCAGGTTCTTCTACTCCAAAGCCCACCTAACATTTCACAAAAACACAAAACCCAGACAAATAGCTAGTCAAGAGGGCTGGGTGGGAATGCGCAGGTGTTGGCTTAACTCTGGTGCTGGGAATAAGATCTCACGATGACTTCGGGGGCTAAGAGATATGAAGTTCCCCAGCTCAGACCTGGCAGAGTGACATCAGATGACCACGCTGACGGTCATGTTCTGACCATGAGGCACGATCTTGCGGGGCCAGGACAACAACATCTTGCGCAGCTCCTCTCGGAAGCTGTCGTGCAGCCACGCGTAAATGAAGGGGTTGTAGCAGGCAGAGCTCATAGCAAGCCAGTGGCAGAGGAGCTGCACCAGCCCAAAGGCGTAGGGATCGATGGCACGCGGGTCCAGGTCCCGCAGCAGGTTGAAAATGTGCAGCGGCAACCAGCAGACCGCGAATACTACCACCACCACCACCAGCAGGCAGAAAGTGCGGCGGCGACGCGCTCGGTCCCAGTCAGCTTGGCTCTGGGTCACGCTGCCAGGCACCACGCGGTTCCGCAGCTTCACTGATACCCGGACGTAAGACAGGAGGATGGCCAGCAGGGGGAGCAAATAGGTGCCCAGCAGCAGCCCCCAGGCGTAGATCTGGCGCTGGCGCTCCTGTGAGCCCCAGAACTCCTCGCAGAGGCGCACGTCGTGGGGCTTGAGCTCCACATGGTAGGTGTGCACCGCAGCCGGCAGCGCCAGCACTGCAGAGAGAGCCCAGATGCCCAGAACCGCGTAGGCGCTGAGCCTCAGTGAAATGCGCCGACGTAGCGGGTGCACCAGAACCACATAGCGGTCCAAGGCGATTGTGGTGAGTGTGAACACCGAAACATAGACGGTGACTGGCTGCAAGAAAAAAACCAGGTGGCACAGGCCTCCACCGAACACCCAGCCACGAGGTTCAAAGGCATAGGCCAGCGTGAGAGGCACACAGGCGGCACACATGAGCACGTCGGACAAGGCCAGGTTGCCGATGAGGAAGTTGGTCACGTTGTGCAGCCGGCGCACACGCGCGATCACCAGCACAAGCAGACAGTTGCCCACCAGACCCACGACCACCACGATACTGTACAGCATCACGATCAGCCCCTTCAGCTGGTGCACCAGCTGCAGGCTCTGGAACGGCGTCACTGCTGCAGCTCGGGGAACCGTCGCAGACACGTTGCCCTCCAAGGCCTCTGCGCTCTGGTTGGCAGGAGTGGAGCCGGCTGGCGACAGCCCAGAAAACAAATCGGGGTCCCCAGTGGTTCCAGTGGGCAGTGAGGTCATGGCCGCCTGTCCAAAGGTAATCAAAGTTGTCAATTTCCATCTTCTATCGGCCCTTCATGTACCTTTCCCCATCACCCAACTCTTCTCCTTGACACAGCCCCAGCACATCAAACGCAATAAATGCTGTCCTTCTAGTTCTATAAAATTAGCCTAACTAACACAGGTGCTTTAAGCAGCAACTATTCGTGGATAGCTCTCACGGTCCCCGGAAGGCAGACCGGGAAGGTGGTCCTACCTTTAAGCAGACTTAGCTGGCGGGAAAAGGCTCTCAAAGGCGGGAGCTGACTGCTGTTCCTCAGGGGTCCTCAGCCAACAATGGACGCTCAGGTTGCTTTCTTCTACTAACGGATCCAGTAGTTCCCAGTGGGCCAGCAGCTTGTGAGGGGTCTGGGAGCTCCTCCCCTCCACCTCTTCCCCGACTCCAGCTCTCCCTTCTATGGAAGATAGGGGCGGAGCATACTGCCCAACTCTGTGCTTAGAGAAGAGGGGCAGCGTGTTGTATAGTAGGAATAGAGTAAGAAATGGGGTGGGGCCAGGAACCTGGGCCCCAAGATCCAGGGGTGATCTCCACTGCGGAAATGTGCAGTGCCCCCTGGAGAAGCTGTTCCGGAGGGGCGTGTCTCAGGGGAGGGCAGAGGAGGTGCGGGAAGCGCCAATTTGTGATGCCCACAGGTAGTCTCCAAAGGCACAGGGTCTGAGAGGATTTGGAAGTAGGGAAATGTAGATAAACTAAGGAGTGAAGAGAAGTCCTCACAGGACAGCTCGAGATCCTG
The DNA here is from genome assembly GCA_030674055.1 of Rhabdomys pumilio. Lineage (NCBI taxonomy): Eukaryota > Metazoa > Chordata > Mammalia > Rodentia > Muridae > Rhabdomys > Rhabdomys pumilio. The sequence goes on from JANHMN010000003.1 coordinate 185,463,674, forward strand.
CAGAGCTCCCACTGCAGCTGAGTTGGGGAGGGGGGTGTCTAGCGGGGCTTTGCAATGCTGCATCTGTCGCTGGTCCGGGATCTTAGGGCTCTAGAACTCCAGTGAATCCTTTGAGCCTTTTGCAGGCGTGATGGCCAGAGGCTCCTCCCAAAGGGAAAAAATCAGAACCACGGACAGCTCCCCAGTGTTTGCAGAGCGGTGTGTGGGTACTACACGAGGGGGCTCGCGACAATCGAAATTACTGCAGCTCTGTGAACCTGAAGCTTGCTCCCTGGATTGCCGGTTCAACGTGTAGGATGGAGGTTGAGGGTTAGTGACTTTGGCTCCAATATGGATCATCACTACCAGGGACCGTGTGCCATCGTTTACCGCCCTAGCTCAGAAAAATGCAGCCATCAGGCCAGGTCGTGCTCGATAAATCCACCCCAATATCTGAACCCTGCCACTCTTTGCTCACTTCTCTTTGTCGCTACAGCAACCCAAGGCGCCAGCTGTCCTAGCAGAGAATTGTTGAGTTCCTGACCTTCTTGTCCTCCTTGAATAAAAGCTCTTCCTATCTCTGTTTTTTTTTTTCTTTTTATGTACTAGTGGTTGCAGGGTTTCAGAAAGATAACAAAGGTGACATTTGAAAAGCTTAAGTTTCATAAAATCTTTAGTAGCATTAAGTTGTCACTGAAATATAAGTTAAGCTGCACAGTGAGAGGTCTGTCAAGAAAGGGGCTTTGTAACCACCCTGTTCAGAAGCCATTGTGTGTTGGGGCTTCTGAAAGAGGCTGAGTTCCATGGTCTAGTCCTCTCTGGTAAGTCCTGTTTTGGCTTCTGGGACTTCAAATATCTCAGCTGTACTAGAAGCCTTAGCAAGTTATTCCACTCTTGAAATTCCAGTGAGTCACTCACACAAGAAGAAAAGTCAATTATAACACAAAAGCTATTCATTTATATGTTATTTCTACCCTACACCCACACTCCCTGACAGATAATTCATGTAGCAGAAAGAGTATGAAACTCCCAGTGGTAAGTAGTTCACATGTGTACTGGGGCACTTTCCAGAGAAGAAGGTAATTTACCACTTGCCAAATAAATCTGGTAAACGTTCTAGGACTATAAACACTGGCAAAGCTAATAAGCAACAGGGCTGGAATTTCTATCTAGATCTGCTTTACTACAGAGAAAACCTGTGTGTGTGTGTGTGTGTGTGTGTGTGTGATGTATGTGTGTATGTGTGTCTGCATGTGTGTGCATACATGTGTATGTGTGTACATATATTTGTGCATGTGTATGTGTGTGTGCATGTCTCTGTGTGCATGTCTGTGTATTGTGTGTGTGTATGTGTGTATCTGCCTGTTTATGTGTGTGTGCATATATCTGTGTGCATGTATCTGTGTGCATGTCTCTGTGTGTGTGTGTGTGTATGTGTGTATGTACCTCTGGTAGCATTCTTCAAAAGATGTTGTTAATGTTGTTTAGATATTGGTACTCTCACAGGGATCTGGGGATCACTAATTAGCCTAGGCAGACTGGTCAACAGACCTCAAAGGATCTGCCTGTCTCCATCTGAGATTACAAGCACACACTACCATGATAGGCTTTTTACAGGAGTCCCAGGAGTTGAACTCAGGCCCTCATGCTTGTGAACCAATCACCTCAGCAACCTCACCCAGCCCCCAACTGCTGAATTTTAGTGTCCATGCATAAATTACGGGTGAACCTACCCAGACTGAAAATAGAACACATTCAAACAGACCTGTGAAAAGAAACTCTGGAAAATTGTTTTATTGAGGAAAGCTACAGAAAATCCAATTGTAAATCCATCCTTACTATGATCAAATTCAAAAGATATTTATGCCTAATTCAAAGCATCCCTTCTATCTCATGTAGGAGAAAGACTCTTGGAGCATATGAATTTCAAGGAGTATTTTCTAATAATGACTGTTATGGCTTAAATGAATATCCTCCAAAGGTCTGTATATTAAAGACTAGGTCTCCAGCTGATGGTGCAATGGGGAGGTGGAGGAGCCTTTAAGAGGTGGTTTAGTGAGAGGAAGTTGGTCACTTAAGAGGATTATGGGAACCTAGTCTCTTCCTCCCCAACCCTCTCTGCTTCCTGGAAACAATAAGGTGGCCAGTTTGCTCCAACACACACTACCTGAAAAACCTTTCCTCTTTATAACTTGGTTATCTCAAGCATCCCATTACAGTAATGGAAATCTGCCTAACACAATGACAGTAGATGACATGATGCAGAAAAACAGAAGACA
>JANHMN010000003.1:185472315-185527808 GCA_030674055.1 Rhabdomys pumilio
TGTGTGTGTGTGTGTGTGTGTGTGTGTGTGTGTGTGTGTGTGTGTGTAGGCTAGCTGTCATTCGTTAAGTGTCATCCACCTTGGTTTGGGGTTTTTGTTATTATTGCTCCATTTTGTTTCAGACAGCATCTCTCACTGGTCTAGAATTCACCAAGAAGGCTAGGCAAACTAGTCAGTGCTCCCCAGAACTGAAATTACAAACATGCCCTACAAAACTCGATTTTTTACAAAAAATTCTAGGACTCTAACCCAGGTCCTTATGCTTTGAAATCAAACACTTTACCAGTCCAATTAGCTCCCTGGCCACCTAGGCGTCCTGTTCAGTAGCACTTAATGTTTTCTCCCCACAGCCCTGCCCTTCCTGGGCAGGATATGTAGGAAACCACCCCAGGCCCTGGACTCAAGGCCCCTATCATGGTTTCCACTTTCTTGCTTTAGACACTGAAAGGAAAGTCAGCCTACATAATCTCTGACAGTCTTCAGAGTTTAGCAAGCACTGTTTTGTTCGATTCTATGACTCAACGGATTTAATCAAAACCATGGCTCACCCATACTCCACAGGTGCTTTCTGTCTCAAAGCTCTGCTGTTTCCAATAGTGCTTGCAAGCAGGGCTAGAATAATTGTTTTGAGATCACTGTTCTTTCCTGACTACTTTCCTTTTATATCTTACAATTCATAATTCATAAACATAATCAACAAATGCAGTAGTTTTCTTTCATCAAATCAACAATGCTAAACACAGCTACAGGGTTCCCTGAGATATTTTTATGCAAGCATCTTCATTAACAAAAAGAAAACATACAGGATGCAAGGCAAAGACAGTTTCCTAGGAAACTGTCACAAAGATAGAGTGTAGTAGCTGACAATCCTGAACATGCCAGACTCAAGAGCTTGCCTTTGTTTCTCCCGTTCATTCTTTATTTGTTCAGTATTTTATTTTGAAACAGCGTCTCAATTAGCCTATTTGGTCTCAAGCTCAAACATCTAATCCTCCTGCCTCTCTCTCTGAAGAGCTAGGACCACAGGTTTGCACCAACAGTACATGTGATACTACAGATCAAATATAGGATATTCTCAACCCATCTTTCTTTCTTCTCTCTCTCTTTCTTTCTTTCTTTCTTTCTTCCTTTCTTCTTTCCTTCCTTCCTTTTCTTTCTTTATTTATATAGTTGTGTGTGTGCGTGCAAGAACATGCATGCATATTGGATGCATAGTGCACAAGTAGAAGTCGGGGCAACTTGGAGAAGCCAGTGTTCTTCTTCTACCATGTGGTTCCCAATGATCAAACTCAGGTTGTCACCTGGCTTAACAACAAGTGTCCTTACCCATTGAACCATCTCTCTGCAGCCCTCCCACCATTAACTAGCCTACTGAAAATGGCCTTGCATGTTTCAGGGACTCCTTTCTTAAAGGATGGTCCATCACACAACAGCAGAAGCACCCTTGAGCTAACAGAAAGAAGACTAGACATGCTCGGACCCCAGTCAGTCTAGGCCACCTGAATTCAGATTGCAGCCCAACAAGACTTCAGAGAATTGTCTGCAGCATTCCTGTTGAAGACAATCTATGGTAGAGACGTTTTTACTTGTTCTCAGCTGGATGCTCAGAATCGCATCCTTCATCTTATATCAGTATCCCTTAAGCAACACCCTTCCCACCATGAGCTTGTATATGCAGCTGTCACTCAGAGCCACATACCACCATCCTGTGTTATCTTCCATGGTGAGTCATTGGGATGTGTCTCTTTAGGGCTGTTCACAGACAGAATTCCAGAAGCAGCAGGGCACTTTCATGCTGAGCACGAGGGAGAAGGGATCTGGTTCTAAGGGCTCCTGAAATCACAGAATTATCCAGAATTCATGCAGTAGAATGATGACTTCACCCTTCATAATGGTATTGGCTATATCTTCAAATGGGAGAAATTTGGTTATGAGAAAATCATCCTGAAGCATTCAGATACTGGCATCTCATCCATAGCAAATACTATACCAAAAACAAATAGCTCTCTACCAAGCTGAGTGTCTCTAGATAGCAGCCTTGTGGCCTTTGGGGAAGTGACAGACTTGAACACTATGGAATGTGGAACCCAGGACATTTTTGGTCCATGAGTAGCAAGACTGGCAAGAAGGTCATCACTGCCTGCCGTGGACCTCTAACAGACCTAGCTAGTTGCAACCGAACCACCAGACTAGCCTTCCTCAGAACTGGCCCCTTCTCTCTACCTGCTCACAACTTCCTGGAATCTGTGTTGCAACTCTTGTTCATGTTGTCCTTATCCCAGCTCCAAATATAGCTGGGCTGCAGAACTGGTCTTACATTTAAGGAATGAAATAACAAAAGAAAAAAAAGAAAGAAAGAAAAATCCAACAAAGCTTCGACTAATCCCTGAAGAGCCCTGCCTGTGTGTAGAGTTTTCATCATCCTAGGTCGTCCAGTGGGAATACCCCATCTCCGTCACAGATCACAGTGACTCACCTACATCTCTCCCCATTCCTACTATCCACAGTATGAGTGTGGGGGTTAATTATGGCTATCAACTTAGCTGGATCTGGAATCAGCTAAGAGACATACTTATGAAGGATTTTCTTGGTCAGGTTATTTATGTATGTGAGTACACTGTAGCTGTCTTCAAACACACCAGAAGATGGCATCAGATCCCATTACAGGTGGTTATGAACTAGCATGTAGTTGCTGGGAATCGAACTCAGGTCCTCTGGAAGAGCAGTCTGTGCTCTTAACCACTGAACCATCGCTTCAGCCCTGGTCAGGTTATTTAAGGTGAGAAGATTTTAAAGGTGTGGTAGCACCTTCTGGTGGCAGTCACTTAAAAGGTGGTCTGAGGGAGAAAGTATTGCTTTATGGTCTGCTTGTCTTTATGTTGCCTTCCCACCATGCTGATAAGTTCACTTACTACGCTGCTGCTGCTGCTGCTGCTGCTGCTGCTGCTGCTGCTGCTGCTGCTGCTGCTGCTGCTGCTTGCATTCATTCCCTGTCATCAGAAGCTTCCAATGTGGACTGAAGACCAATGGCTCTCCAGGAAACCTCATGCCTTCAGCACCAGGTTGAGACTATGGAGGCACCTGTGAGCCAATCTAATATATATCCTTATACTGTATATTTATCCTGTTGGTTCTGTTGCTCTAAGAAACCCTGACTAATGCAGTGTGTGTGTGTGTGTGTGTGTCTGTGTGTGTGTAAAGTGTATGTATATTTATGTATGCAGTGTGTTCGCAGTGTGTGTGTGTGTAAAGTGTATGTATATTTATGTATGCAGTGTGTGTTCACAGTATGTGCGTATGTGCATATGTATATGTGTGAGTGTGGGTGGGGATGTGTGTGCATACATGTATGTATGCAATATGAGTGTGCATACAGTGTGTGGGTGTACATGTGTTTATGTGTGTGTGTGTATGAAGTGTGTGTGTTCACAGTGTGTGTGTATGTGTGTTTATGTGTGTGTGTGTGTATGTGTGTATGCAGTGTGTGTATGTGCAGTATGTGTGTCTGTAGTGCATTATGCAATGTGTGTGTTTATGTGTGTATGAGTGTGTATGTATGTGTATGTATTATGTGTTCACTTCAGATAGTTTATGATGACTTGGGCTGAAATCTGACTCTTTCCTTGCCAGATTTAGTATCTTAATATAAATATTATATAAGAAATGATGACCAGGAGACTCTCTGACTTGCCTATGTTTACTGAAGAACACTCTAGGCATGCAGCTTTCATGAGCAGTCATCAGGGTAGGATGAACTTCAGTAGAATACAGCTCCCTTTGAGTTATTCGAACTCCTATAACTTTTCACCTATACCACAGTAAATAACTCTGCTAAACTTACTGCTTCACAAAGGAAAAAAACTAAAGAAGAAGGAGAAAGAGGAGGAGGGTGGGGAGGAGGAGGAGGAGGAAGAGGAGGAGGAGGAGGAGGAGGAAGAAGAGAAGGAGGAGGAGGAGGTGGTGGCAGAGGAGAAGAGGAAGAAGGAGAAGAGGAAGAAAGCATGAGGTAAAGGACCTTGGACTAAATATCCTGAAATCTGTATGCTATCAATGTTGTTGCTATCAATGTTGTTCTTTAGAGGAGATCTTTCGGGCCCTTCTCAGGCCACACCTAACGTCATCATGGGTCTGAAAAGGGACCCTGCTTTGTAAATGTCTTGTTTTTCTCTTTTTGATTTCCTTTCTTGGACACCTGCTATGATAATTTTATGTAATCCCTTGAACAGCTGGATATGTACCTGTACATGTGTATGTGTGTATCCTTGAAGGAAACCAGTATGGGATTAAAGAAAGGTTTAACATTTACACAAATGTGACTGTAGTAGGAATCCTACTCTGAGTAATTATGTTTTCACATAACACAGTAATTTTAAGACCCTTTCACTCTGCGAAAACGCATTCAGAACTCGTTGCTTCTGACAGATGAGTGTTGTTCCAATGAAGACTTGACTGTGTGACAAAGGTGAGGCTTAGGTAAGTGTGGGGAGAATGCACTGGATAAACAGTGTCTCTTTCAGTGCAAGCCTCGCTATACAGTGACAATAGAAGCATTTCTTTCCCTTCCTGAAACAGCCACAGGTCGGTATCCTGAGCTGGCACAGCTCCACCATCAAGAGCCTAAAGTTTCCGTCTAGTTCTCAACACTGCTCCTATACACTCTACCCACCCCCTGACACACACATGCACACATGCACACATAGGGAAAAGCATGGAAGATCAGAAAGATACATTACTAATTTTTTCCATGGAAAAACTCAGAAGAATTAGGTGTAGTAGCATTCTATAATCCCAGCACTGAGCTACACAGTGAAACTTTGTCTCAACAAACCAGAAAAAGGAAGAAAGAGTAAAGGAAGGAAGTAAAGAAAAGAGGTAAGGAGAAAAGAAGGGGAAGAAAGAATGAAGGAAGGCAGGAAGGCAGGAAGGCAGGAAGGCAGGAAGGCAGGAAGGCAGGAGGGCAGGAGGGAAGGAGGGAAGGAAGGAAGGAAGGAAGGAAGGAAGGAAGGAAGGAAGGAAGGAAGGAAGGGAGGAAGGAAGGACCTACTAATGCTAGTACCTCCAGAATATAGCCTCCATGTGACCAGCCCAACTGTCTGGTGCAGTGTCCACAGTGAAACCCATCCACATCTCCCAGGTGTTTCCCAGGAACCCATGGAGAGAGACAACCATGGATATTAGGGATTAAAGATTGCTCTTTACAGATGACAACTGAGAACAAACTGAATGACAGCCAAATTCACTCAGCTATTCAATAGCAACGCAAAGCGCTCTGGGACCTTCTACCTGTGTGAAGAATGCTCTTGGGATATTAATGAGCACCTAAGAATATGACAAGCTTTATATAGCCTCATCCATTTATGACTTGTCTCTTCCACCTATTCAAACTACGAACCCAGACACCTATGAGCACACAACGATGGATGGGAAGAACTACAGGTCCCAACTCACTGCCCGTGTCTCAGCCATGCTCACCCAAGTAGGCAGAGGGCATTCTCAATCATTTTCATCTGAAATTTTTCACAAGGTCTCACCTCTAGATGAAGAAGTACAGGCAACCAGTGGCTTCTGAGGAAGGGAGAATCAGTTTTCTTCAGGGACAGCGCCCTGATAGGTTATCCAATCACAAGTGGGCAGCCCTTCATCCAGATATGAGAAACATTAAATGGACTCAGTAGGATTTTGTGTTGTGTTGTGTTTTGTTTTGTTTTGTTTTGTTTTGTTTTGTTTTGTTTTGTTTTCTGGGGTGTGTGTATGTATCAAAAATAGTTAAAGACAATGTCATGGATTTGAGAGGGAGTTGGAGATCATGGGAGGAGTTAGAGGAAGAGAGGAAGGGGTGCATAGGAAGGATGTAGTACCCAAGAATGAAATTCTCAAAAAATATATTCAAAAACGTAAGTTGCTATTCATCTCAGAAAACAAAGAAAAGTATGGAGAATTCTTTCCACTTCGAGCTCACAAGGGCTTCATTGCTTCCCAGAATTCCCAAGTCTACAGCCTCTCTTGTCCCATGCCCCAACTTCAATCTGCGCTTGTGTTTCAGCTCTCTCTTGGGTTTTATTCGTCTGGCTTAATTGCCCCCAAGCGACCAGCAAAAGCTGGTAATTTACCCACTCTTTCCCCCCATAGTATTCTGCAAGTGCCAGTTAAATCACATCAAGAGAAGGAGTCTTGTCAATTTCCAGAAGGAGCTGCAGCTGTGAACAGCAGCATCCCCATAGGACATTGGCTTCTTTCTGTCAGCAGAATGCCATCCAAAAGAAATTTCCACGCAGGAGGATGGTAGCAGTGTCCTCTGCTGCGGAAATCCCACTTTTGCTCCACACTTTGATTCCTTGAAGTTAGAGCATCAGTTTTACAGGGAAAAGGACTGACTCTCACAGTATCTGTTCTACCTTTTCTTAGCAGAAGTAGTGGTCACTGGTTGTGGAAGGATCTGAATCAAGTGTTGGTCTCTGGGATATGGGTTGAAACAGGAACTGTGCCTGCCTCTGGTGGGCTTTCTAGTTCCCTGTACTAGGTGTCACTTCCTACTGTATCAGGAGACTCTCCAGAATGTTCTAGCGACATTAATGCATCAGACACTCTGAAGGATTCCATCAGTGCAACTGTATTTCCTGTTGTGCGATCCTTTGGCTTGCCCTGGTTAATGACTCTTTGTGCCAAGGTCAGTCATGGTCATGTGATCAACAACATTCCCTTCAGTCAGTGTTCCACAGGTCCCAAACACCCAATCCTAGGCAGCACACCAGAATCAAAGCTAGAGGAGCAGGCTGAAGAAATGACTCCGTGGTTAAGAACACTTAACTGCTCTTGCCAAGGACCTCAGTTCCCAGTACCCACAAGGCTGAGTTAAAATCCAAAACATCCTCCTGGTGGCTCATAACCACTTGTTCCAGGAGATACAACGCCCTCTTTGAGCCTCCATGGATTTCTGCACACATGTGCACATATGCTTAAAATGTGCATGTGTGCACACACCAGCTACTCTACACACACACACACACACACACACACACACACACACACACATTTTAAAAATAAGTATTTAGGAAAAACAAAAAACTCAGAGCAGGAACTAGAAGTAGAAATGGCAGAGGAAAGCCTCCAATGATCATTTTATTCCCAAGCAACTGAGAGTGACAGTCCAGCAGGTTCATCCAACCTTCTGACATTACAACAAAATGTTATCCACAAAGTTCACACTCAAGAATTTCACAGCCCAGCCCAAGAGATTATTCATCAGGCTAAAAGTGCTTGCTGCACAGCCTAACAACCTGGGTCAGAGCCCCCATAAAAATAAAAGAACAGATTCCACAAAGCTGTCCTCTGACTTCTACCTGTGTTTTGTGGAACTTGTCCCCTTCCTCCAGGATAAAGCTTTTAAATTAAATAAGTTTAAAAGGACCACACAATCAAGTTACTCCTAAAGTTGCTTTAAAATCTCAACATTATAAGTATGGTGACAATTTTGTGTTGGGTCACATTATTGGGAACCCTGGAGTACATGTAGCCTGTTAACCAGGACCCCAAACAAGGTGACTGAAAGAACACAAGGTCGAGAACAAGCTGGCAGTTGTGAAAATATAGCTGTGAGCATGTTCTCAGGGAGCGGGGGCATCCTGGGAGGTGGTGGATGAGAAGCCTTCATGCACGCAGCAGCAGAGGCATTACAAAACCACTTCGTGTGGATTCTGCGGGGAGTACCATGCTCTCTGATCTCTCTGGGTCTGTGATGTTGGAGACCTTTATGGGCTTGCTTCTCCATCTATGACACAAACTTCCTAACAAGACTCACTTTTTTCTGATCACCCCAATGAGCTTAAGGGAAATGCAAGGTGAAGGGAGGCTCTGTGTGATCCAGGTCCTACATGTAGATGGGGCACAGTAAGTCTTGGCATCCATCCTAAACCCTTTATCTTTATGCTTGTTCCCAGTAGTTACTGCCTTGTTCCCTACCTTGTGGCTGTCCTGTTCAATGTGAGATTGGCTTGTCCATTCTACAGAAGTACCAAGAGGTTGTTTTCTGGATGATACTACGAAGTTTACAAGCTGTCTCAGGCTAACAGGAAAACTACAGATATCTAGGACATCAGCACTGAATTTCTGTACCAGCATAGCTACATAGTCACACGTGATTGGGTGGGCTGTCTTCATGTTTCATGGTTGGGGTTAAGCATGGGCATGATATACAGTGAGTACTGGGTTCCGATACATACTCCTCTACTGGTTCTATCCCTTAATCTCTGGTCAGCCTCCATTTCTGTGGTGCTTTAAATAAAATGGCCCCCATATGTTCATATATTTGAATGCTTAGTCTCCAGAACATGGCACTATTTGAAAGGAAGTATGGGTTTTGGAGGAAGTGTGTCACTGGGCGTGGGTTTAGGGGTTTCAAAATACCGTGCTACTAGGCCCAGTCTCTCTCTCTCTCTCTCTCTCTCTCTCTCTCTCTCTCTCTCTCTCTCCTCTCTCTCAGCCTAGGATTAGGATGTGGCACTTAGCATGCGCACTGCCACGCTCCCCACCACGATGATAATGGGCTAAACCTCTGCAACTGGAAGCAAGCCCCCAATTAAATGCTTTCTTTTATAAGAGTTATCTTCACAGCAATAGAACAGTAACTAGGACAATCTCCATATCTCAATAGTAATTTTTATATCTCCCTGATAAGATTAAACAGTCAAAGGGCTTAGAATAACAGCTGGACCTGAGTAGGTGTCCCAGTAAATACAAAGTTATTACCCATATTTTAATGACAGAAGTACAAAGAAAAAAAGAGGCTGAAAGGTTTTAAGCATCCTGCCCATCCTCCCAGCCCTTGTGCTGAAGTTCCAAAGACACTGAAGGCTCTCTTATCTCCTGGGTTTCCAGAAGCTGCTGCCTAGAACATCTGCCGTAATCTAATCCAACTCATGTACAATCCCTTCTTCATCAATGGGCTTCTTCTTTAAAAATATGAAATAAATGACATTTTTTTAATTTCCTGAAGCTTTGTCACTTTTTAGCATACAATTAAGAATTAAAAGTCTCCATGGGTAAAAAGCCAGGTCATGAATTCAGAGATTAAATCAGCATTTAAAAGCTAATTTTGACAGACGCCTGAGCAACAGTAGTAAGATGTGCTAAACAGGTTGAGAAATTGGTGAATGAGTGTTCCAGCTCTTCCTTCGATGAGGATGCTTGCTTTGAGTTAAAGTGAAACACCGGCTGGAAATGTAATATGTTTTCCCCTTCTGTGGCAAAATAAAATCTAATTAAGCCACAGAATGTGCCACAGAGAACTCTGTTGAAGCCATAACATAATTAACAAACCAGGGACTCAAACAAGTGCAATTATCATATGCAGACTCAAGTTGTCATGATGGAGGTTGAAGAGGGTTAACACTGGGATTTATGTAAACCTAGTATCAATCACATGCTACAGAATAGAAAGAATATTGTCAAAGTATGTCATCTCAAGTCTCTGCTTGAGTGTGAGTTCCTCTAAGCTGGTGTGTGTGTGTGTGTGTGTGTGTGTGTGTGTGTGTGTGTGTGTGTGGTGGGGGAGGGTGTGTGTGCACGAATGTGTGCATGGGTGGGTAGGTGGTTTTTTGGGATAAGGTCTCCTATAGGTCTAGAGCCCAGCTAGGCTCAAACTCTCGATGTATTTCAGACTGGCCTCCTGATCTTCATGTTTCTCTGCCTCTCAAGTTTGGGGATTATGGTATGTGCCATCTAAGCCAGCTCAAAGGTACATTTGGCAATCAATGTGGTAATGTTAAAAGGCAGGGTAGTGATTTCAAGAGGCAGAGATTAGAGGAGGATGGATAGGTCATTGGAAGTGCAGCTAGATCCCAGGAGAAGGAACACTCGCTTGTCCTTTCCCCTCTCTGCCTTTCCATCTCACCACATGATATCCTTTGCTCCTTTGGACCCTACTACAGTGACATCTGCCACAAAGACCCTTGCCAGAACTAGTGTCATCTGTTTAGGTTTTCAGCCTCCAGAGCCTGAGCCAAATAAGCCAGTTTTCTTTATAAATTATCCAGCCTTCAGTATTTTATTATGGAAACAGAACAGACAACGCACTCCAGTCAAAGACAAGGACTAAGAATACTAGAAAGGAATCTTGTTTTCACTTTTCAAGGGTCCCAAATCTTAGACAGAGAATCTTCTTCCCAGGCTAGTGCAAAATTATATCAACAAGGTGTGAGGGTTTTGTCTTGGTGAAAGTCCAGCATGAGGTCATTGGAAGGCATAGTTAAGAAAATAACACGTGCTTAGACAGTACTATGTGACTCTAGCTGTCCTGAAACTCACTATGCAGGCCAAGGTGATCACGAACTCACAGAGATCTGACTGCCTCTGCCTCCAATATGCTGAGATTAAAGGCATGCACCACTGTACCTAGCACAATGGGGTACTTTTGTGTGCTGAGTATAATAATCACTTTAAGAATGGCTAATAGTGCAAAGTTTGAATTTGAATCAAATGTCCCAATCTCCTCACTTATTTACATATAGGTGTACATACATACACACATGCATGCATGCATGCATGCATCTATACATGCATACATACATACATGTATACATACATGCATGCATACATAGATGCATACATAGATGCATACATTGATGCATACATACATACATACATACATACATACATACATACATAAGACCCAGTCTGACCCAGACCCAACCTGAAAGACAGATATGATCAGTCATATCTTTCTTACAGCTTAGCTGTAAATGACAAGAATGTATGCAAATTGATGAAAAATCTAGAAACCACATACTGAAGGCACTTAGGCTGCTGGGAATGAAGAAACAATAGGCTCTTAGTAAGACTTGGGGCAGAGTAAGGAAGAACTCAGTGACCCAGGGAAACATTAATAAGATTATCTTGAATATGAAGATTCCCTCAAATATATTCTTTATTAACATATTATTCATAAGGCAAATCTAGCCCAAAGAATTGCTTGTACCCAGGCACAGTCTTTATGAATATATTATATAAAATGCAATTATATGAATATATTTTCTGGAATACGGTTTGAATGAATTAATTATATCTAATGAATCTATCATCTGAAGGCTGCAGTCTCACAGGAGTGTTCCTTTGAATTTGTGTACAATTCCCACTCCATCTCTCTCCCCCAAGGCATGTTCACTCAGCCTCCCTTGTCCTCCACTGTTGAGTTGCTCGCTTTGGTAAGAAGGCACTGGGGCAAAGATGATTTGAACATCCTTGAAGTTAATTCTACTAAGACAGGGAAACTCAACACACAAAAGTACCCTATTGTGCCAAGTATGTGCATGCCTTTAATCTCAGCACATGAGAGGCAGAGGCAATCGGATCTCTGAGTTTGTGACCACCTTGGTCTGCATAGTGAGTTCCAGGACAGCTATGGTTACACAGTGAGGCCCTGTGTTAGGGGAGGTGAAAAAGTGCCCCCCTTTATATTATTTCAGTTTGTAGAAAACATACAGTTAACAATTGAATATCTGACAAATTGAATTCTCTACATATTGAATTATATAGAAAAGGTAGAAAGGTGTCAGATTTTAGATGGCCACCAGACTAGTGTGAACCCACTGTGACAATTAGCTAATAAGAAAACTAACTCACATTCTAGCTGTATCAATAATGACTTTGATCTTAGCCATGGTTGGAATATTGTAGGTGGTCAGTGGGCCCAAACAAGGCTAGAGTTCTCTTCTAGTTAAAATTGGGAGGGAGTATGATCTTTCCTTGAGTATAAGACTTGAGAAGAAAGATGGAGCTGTGGGCAATGAGCAGACACATCTCCTATCCAGTGAAAGATGTTACCACATGCAGGGAGTGAATAGACTGCTGATTCTCGGATTAAAGGAGAGACTAGACACTGTCCGGGCACCTGAACATTGCTCTTCCTGAAGCCCTGATGCCCCCCCCCCAATCTACTTAAAGGAGGAAGTGTCTGGCTGTGGCCTGAGGAAATTAGTCCGGTCATGTTAGGAGTGAGCCTTGGAAAATGAATGAGGGAGACACGAATAAAAGGCAGATAGATGCCTGTCAGATGTCTGCTTAGATCAGGAGGCTGAGCAGAAATAGAATCAAGTACATGGGGGCCAGTGTTAGGGAGCCAGAGCTGGCCTTGAAAAAAAAACCACGATCAGATAGGGAGTTTGAGGATGTCTGAAGTGTGTAAAGAAAGGTGCTGGGGTGGCAGTGGGGAGGCTGCTGCAGGGACTTCATGCAGCAGGGGGCCCAAATGGAGAACAGAGTATTGCTGTACCAGGCTCTCCCACCTCTTCACGAGCCCAATTTCCCCAGATGGAGATGTGATCAAAATGAAGGAAAATCAGCTGTCTGGATAGTTCCACCTGCTATACAGAGCGCCGGAAGCACACATGCCCTCCTCTGCCTAGCTAAGCCTCCCATAGTGTTAGGTGACCACATGGTTACTGGAGTGCCACGATCCTGCACATGTGTTCCCAGACTACTGTCAGAGCCAGCAGAGTCCCAAGCCAGTGGGTCACAGAAGAGCTGACTCTCCTCTGGATGTGGGGGTTCTAGTCTAAAAATCTCAGTCAAAAACTTTTTTGGTGTCTAGCACAGTGCAGCCCAGACCCCTGTGTGAAGTTTCCCACAAATGTAAGATCCTATGGGGCCCTCATTGCAATTTCCTTCTTTGACCTTGTTTTACCCCCATGTTAGTCCAGCACAATGGAAAATGGAAGCTTGCTGACAGAACATTGGAGAGTTGCCTTGTCCAGGCCCACTAGTTCTATATGTGACCTAATTTCCCACCCTGTCCTGGCTCACCAACAAAATGCAGGCTATTGTCAAGTCTTCTGTCCGTACACTTAAATCATTCTGTCCAGCTTATTCCGAGTGTGGACAGGGCACATGATGCTTTATGTGTGTCTATCAAGTAGGCAGAAAACAGGCTCACTCCTCTCACCTATTTTGTTATATTTCTGCTTCATATTGCTCTGCACTAAAACCCAATAGCAATTACATAATGATATCCCTGTTAATGTAATTTCCCATATTATGCTCTATAACCAACCCAAGCCTCTTCTAATGTGCAAAGCTCTCAAGCCCCATTGTCCTGCCCAGAAGCATCTTTCCCCTCTGCAGAGAGAGGGGCTCTGGCAGGCATCTTTGCTCTGTGTTCTACATGAAACCCCCTGCCATTTGTGGCTTTTTGAGTGCAGTGTCGTCTATTGTAGAAGCAGCTTTCCTCATGAGAAGGTGAGTTCTTCTCAGGGCCCTCTGTGATATCAGCACTGAGGTGCTTAACAGCGTCTGTTTTTCACAGCAGCGATAGAGCCCGCTCTGAGGACACTGTGATATCAGTACTTCTGGACAGAGCTCTTCACAGGATAGCATCCACATCGAGTGTATTCTGTTGTGGAGGTCACTCCAGTATTTCCCCAGCAGAGGCTGCAGGTGAGGGGTGCACACACTTCCACAGGAACGTAACATGTTCCTCAAAATTCCATGCACGAAAGAATCTAGTGTTGACATTATTTAGCACCACAGTAATCTCAGTGTTTCTCCAGTTTCATTGCAAGTAATTAGATAACTTCTTGCATCATGGAAGTTTTCATAACTGCATTAAAAAGTACAATAAAACGAAAGTCATAATCTCAAACACAAGGAGTTTGGCATAGACAACTAACATTTTAGCATCGACCAACATACCAGGCTCACCTCTATGTTGTACCGCTGTTCAGACTGAGTTCAGCCAAGACAGTTGATTTTCCATTCCTAGCCCCTCTCCCCTAGCTCCTCCCCTAAGTCCTCCCCTAGACCCTTCCTTAGCCCCTTGGTCCACAAAGGCAGGATGCTTTTGCTGGGAGTACCTCAGCAGACGTCACACACACATCTCCCATTGTCCATCTCAGGGGAACCAGACACTTTCTCTCTGGGCTTCTTTATTTACACAACCATCGTGAGTGAACAAAGACTGTTGCTTTCAATTGGCACACAGCCCAAAATGACCCTGTGGGACAGACCGAGCACCTTACCACATGACCATCACCCCTGTTTACCACAACTCAGGGCTTTCTTAGGACATTGTGAAACCAAACTAGCAGAGACTTAGGCAGACAGAGGAATTGAACATGCTACTTCTAAAAGAGAGAGAAACTACCATGTTTTAAACCCAGAAACTGTCAATCCTTGTGATTTTTTTTTTCTGTGACCGAGGGATTGTTTAAAACTGTGTAATTGGGTACAGGGGCTGTAGAGATGGCTCAGTTATTTAAAATGCTTATTGCTTTTGTAGAGGACTCCGTACCTGATACATCAGGAAGCTCTCAACTACCTATAATTCCAGATCGAGAGAATCTTATGTCCTCTGGCCTCTGAGGGCACTCATATGCATATGGTGCACATAAACTCATGAAGGTACATATACATACAACTTCCTAAATCTTGACATTTGAATGTTTAACATTTGGGAAAATGTTACGGGGTTGGAGATGTGGCTCAGTGGAGAAGCTCTTGCTCATCACTCACGAGGCCCTGGGTCCAATCCTTAACATGGCAAAAATAAAAATAAAATAAAATTGTGTCACTTAATTTCTAAATATTTGAGTTTCCAGATATTTTGTTTTTGCTTTCATTCATTTTTAAGTTATCATACAAAACAATGTTTTATTATCATTTTCTGTACCCATACTTACCCCATTACTCTCTCTTTCCTGTCTTTTACTCTCCTTTTGGTCCCATCCTCCTCTACGTACTAGTACCTCCTTGTGTTTTCTTGTCAAGTGTATGATAGTGTGTGTGTGTGTGTGTGTGTGAGGTCATATATACATTTGAAATATGAATCCTATCTATTGTGAGTATAATGTACTTTATAGGAAAATTTACTTAATAGGATTCACAACCTTTTAAAATTCGCTGAAATTTTGTGTTGTGGTCCAGCACAAAAATCTATCCTCGTGAGTGTTCCATTTATATGGGGAAAAGACTGTTCTCGGCCAAGAGTTCTATAAATGTCATCTAGGTCGAGATGGTTGCTAGTGCTGCCACAATCTTCCAAAGCTTTTGTCTGCCGCGCTCTCTGCTCTGTCAGTAACTAAGAGGAGAATAGGGATACTCCTGCGATGCCCACTGGTTTGTGCGTTTCTCTTTTTATGCTGGTTTTTGTTTGTTTGTTTGTTTCCTGCATTTTGAATCTCTGTTATGAAACACACACATATTTACAGCTTCCAATGGATCATATGCAGACTTTTCTTTGTTTCTCTCATTATAAAAGATCCCTCTTCATCTCCAGCAGTGTTCCTTATTTTGAAGTTTGGGTTAAATAATTCATAAGCTTTTTATGACTCTAGAAGGGAAAAAATGAAGAAAAAAAAAGCATGTTTGTCCCTGAAGCTTCCTGACTCATTTATATTCAAAGGTATCTGTGTTTTCATTCCCTCTCATGGTATGACAGGTCTCAAGGCTTTAACACATCAGTAACGCAAAGGCCAACGGTCTGTCAGAACAAATCCTCCCAGATGTGATTCCAGTGTGGCTGCCAGGAAAGCAGCTGTTTCTGCTGAGCTGCCCAGATGAACTGACAGTTTATCAGATCCCAGAACCAATGGCTGCTCCTGAATGTATCACATTGATGAGGCAGGTGCTAACGGTACTCTTTGTAAACCTCAAAAACACGGTGACCTTCTTGGAAACACACTCCTTCCTCTAGCTTGTCCATCATATTCTCTGCCCAGAAATAGATTGGGGTTCCCAAGTACTTGAGCCTGTAGAATCAAATGATCAGTGCATCAAGACCCACTCTTGTGCTCAAATTTACAGAACAGGCAAAAAGGTCAAAGGTACCTCTGTCAAGAAGCAACTTGAAAGTCTATTTAAACTTAAATGGGAGAATGCAGTACATCATAGCAGAAACATCGCAGTGAAAGGAGACTAGGGTGGCTAGTCATGTCACCCCCACAGCCAGAAAGCAGAGAGAGAAGAGATAAATGCTGGTACCCAAATGGAATTTTTTTTCTTTTTCTTCAGTCTCAAATCCCAAGCCCATGGGATGATGCAGTCCACTTTCAAGATGGGTTTTCCTTCTTCAAGTAGCTATTTCTGGAAACACCCTCCTAGATATATTCACAGTGTGTTCCCATGGTGATTCTAAATCCCATAAAGCTGACAGTCAAGATTAGCCATCACTGCACCCTGTAGTTTTTAAGTTGGAAGATGGGAAGAGTGGTGTTTCCAAGCACGGCTACTGGTCATTTCATTTTACAGTTACACTCGTTCAGCATAAGGGTAGAACCTACTGGATATTCGGTATATACTTTTAGATGATTTGATAAACAATTTTAAGGCCTTGCTGTCAAGATGTGATCTCAGGGGGAAACAGGAGGGGATATACTGGGTGTTAAAAACTCCATTTTTTTAAACATACTCTATTGGTCAAATTTCCATTACAGACAACAGAACCACTCTAGCTAAGTGTGCCAAAATGAGCATTTCATAGAGCCATGTGGTTACAAAGAATGAGTAATTTCTAAGCTAAGGAACCATATCTAAAGACATCTACAGAGCTGGGCCACTGAGAGAAGGAATCACCTTTTCTGTCCTGATCAGGAAGCCGAAGGTGCAGGCATATTAGGACGTGAAGGTCCACATCACTAGTAGGTAGGGCGGGAAGAGGCACCAAGACCTCTGGCTCCAAGGCCATATGTGTCTGTTAGAACCTACCACAGGAAATAGATGCTGTAACTCTTAGTGCTTAACTCTGCTCTGAATTCAAGTCCCAAGTAAGTCTATGTGATCAGTGATCTGAATCTTTTTCAGAGCTACACCTGCAGAGAGTAGGGGATATACAGTGCTCAACTTAGTGGATGCTTAGTGCAAAATAGCCAGTGGTCTCTACTAGGTGCCTAGTGAGAAGGAAATTTGGGGTTAAAATGCCTCAGGAATATCATGCTGGCTCCTAATATAACCCAAGACTGAAGATGCTGGAGCAAAGCCTTGAGTAAACAGGGAAGAAGAGAGGAAGAGAAACTGGGAAAGGAAACAGGAACTTTAGAGTACACATGGAGAAAACCCAGTGAGTTGAGAGTGTAACCCATCTTCAGAAAACCTAAGCTGTGGCTGGAAGTAGAATAGAGGGTCCCTCCCTGTAAGACCAGAAAGGCAGCAAGGGGAATTAAGATGGAAGGGTGACATAATGACCAATGTTTGACAAGATCCATTTTGGAGTTTGGATCTTAGATATTCTCCCCAAGGTCCATGTATTAAATAAAGCCTTTGCCCTAGACCATGACATAGTTGGAAGGTGGATGAAGCTTTAACGCTGGGGCTGAGTGGAAGGAAATTAGGTCATTGAAGGAATGCCCTAGAAAGAGATATTGGAACCCTGGCCATTTCCTTTCTGTCTCTTTCCTTCTTAGCCACCATGAAAAGAATTGCATCCTTCTCTACATATTCCCACCATGATGCTCTGTACCTCAGCCCCAAACCACAGAGCCAAGAGACTGCGGGTGAAGACTTCTAAAACCAAGAGCCAATAGAAACGTTCCCCCTTAAATTAATTCTGTAAAGCAGCCAGTGCCTGTCCAGTCCCTCCCAAGAGACACTTGCACATGTTCAGAATACAAACACAGACACAGTCACACAGAATAAAGAAAAATGTCTGCCTGGATGTCCAACAGGAATTATCACAGACTAGCGCCATCACAGCAGGTGAATATATAGGCTTACTATTTCTTACCTAAAACATGTGAGATTGGAAGAATTTCAAATTATTTTTCCTATGTCAGAATAGTTCCATATTTCTAATGAGATAATTTGGCACTATTACATCTGGAATCACTCTCCCAAACACATGTGTTGAAGTTTTGGTCCCCAGTGCAGAGTGCTCAGATGCAGAGCTTTGTGAATATGACTAGATCATAAAGGCTCTGATTTCTCAGTCATTGATACATTGATGATCCTGCAAGTTGACAGCAACTAAGGATGTAGAGCCACCTTTGGGGAAGCAGGTCATGGGAGATATGCACTAGGAGACTTGTCCCTGGCCTCTTCCTTTCTTTCTCTGCCCCACTCTGACTCTCTGGGCCTCTAAGATACTATGAATGGGCAATACTTTCCATTGTGATGTTTTGTCTGACCACAGGCCCAGAAACAACCATGGGCTGAAACCTCTAAAATCACTGGGCAAAGTAAACTTTTTCCTCTTTTAACTTCTATGATGTATATTTAGTTGTCATGGTGTCAGAGGGATAACATAGGTTGACATAGCATCAAAGTCCAAACACAAAATGTGTGCATTTTATGTATACCTTACACATATACACTGTTGAAGACTGTTCCCCACGTTGGGACACCAAGATGTTGAGGACCGCACTGCCCCATGCTTGAGGGCTAAGTGCTCCAGTCTGAGGGAATCAGACAACAGGGTCTAGCAAGAGAGAGAGTGGGGATGGAGGAGCAAGAGACTCAAAAAATGGAGAAAAGACAGGGTGTGTGATCAAGTCTCGTTTATCGAAAGGAAATCCTGGGCATATATAAGCACAAGCAGAGGAACAGAGCTGAAGACACTACCACGTGCACCTTGCAGCTGGGACACTAAACAACAAAACAAGATATGTGAGAAAAACAAGATGTTTTTCAGACTGTGCTCAGCTGTTGTAGCCTGTTGAAAACAAGTCTCTTTTCAGGGTATATGGCTCGAAATGACTGCAAAGATGATAGCCACTTTCTGCTAGGAGTCAGCTCCCAACAATACACCAGAGGTAAGTTTATATAATCTTTTGTACATGAAACAAAGTTGGTTTATTGAAGGTACTGGGAGAATTTTTCTCCTTGGGAATGCTAAGTAAACTGTATATTATGTACCTACATTTTGATCGCAGCCTACTACAAGAAGTCAGATATGAAATTTTCCACTTTGTTGTGCAAGGTCTTATGAACACTTATAAACTTTGAGAGTTGAACAGTTCAAATAGACAGTCTACATATTCTCCATTTGCTTGTGTGTGAGATCATATATATCAACATAGACTTTAAAAAAACAGTGCTGGGGTGTGAGAGATAGTTCAGTAGTTACCCTAATCCTAACTCTAACCTTTCTGCTGCTGCAGAGGACCCAAGTTCAGTTCCCAGTACCCACATCAGGTAGCTCACAACTGCCTGTAACTTCAGTTCCAGGGGATCCAACATCTTCTGGCATCTTAGGGTACCTGCATGCATATGATGCACATAAATACAAGCATGCCCACATACGTACGTACGTACATACGTACGTACATACATACATACATACATTCATACATACATACATACATACATACACACACACACACACATACATACACCATACATACACACACACACACACACACACACACACACACACACACACACATTTTTAAAATGTTCAGGAACCAGTAAAATGGCTTACTATGTAAGGATACTTGCCACCAAACCTGATGATCTGAATTTAATTTCTGGGACCCTCATGGTAGAAAGAGAGAACTAACTTCCACAAGTTGTCCTTTGACCTCTACACATGTGCCATGACACATGCACTACAACACACACCAAATAAATAAAACTCCACCAAATTACACACACTAAATAAATAAACAAATAAATATAAAAAAACAATATTGAGCTAGAGAAATGGCTCAGTGATTAAGAACACTGACTGTTCTTCCAGATGGCAGCTCACAACCATCTATAACTCCAGTGGTTGTGGTGCCTTCTTATAGTCTCCACAGGCACTAGGCACACATGTGGTACACAGACATGCATGCAGGCAAAATACCCATACTTGGAAAATAAATAGATAGATAAATAAATAAAATAAATAAATAAATAAATAAATAAATAAGTTGAACAAAAAGCAAGATGTCAAAAGTTACAGACAGGATCTATTAAAACCACCAGTACACTAATGTGGGT
Organism: Rhabdomys pumilio; assembly: GCA_030674055.1. NCBI lineage: Eukaryota > Metazoa > Chordata > Mammalia > Rodentia > Muridae > Rhabdomys > Rhabdomys pumilio. Next base: position 185,492,215 of record JANHMN010000003.1, read on the forward strand.
CTTGTTAACAGACACAAGTATGGGTGTGCATGTGAAAATGTGTACTGTGAAAATTTCCTCCGAACTGAAGCATTCTCTCTCGGAAGGGTAAGGGAGTCTCATGAAACTCAAGAAGTAAACAAACCCCACAAGTCCCAGAAAAGCTGAAACTTCCAAAGTTCACAAGGTTCCTTCTAATATTATAAAAACAAACTCTCAGACCTAAGAAACTGTCTGCAAGTATTGGAGAGAACTGGAAAGAGGCAGCTTCTGTGAGCCATCAACCATGTTGGGGTGGGCTTTGCAGGAATTCAGAGCTGTCTATGAGTCACTCCTGTTCCTGTAAGTAACATCAATAAAAAACAAATTGGATTTTGGTAGAATTATTACTTTGATCTGTCCTTGGTGCTCTCTGGGGAATAAGTGTCATTTCACTGGCATGTACTTCCTGGCATGTGACTGCTGGAGGTTAAATCAGAAGCATGAGGGAGTAAAACAGAATTAGCCATTGTCATGTCAAAAAGCTTTATCTCCATTCCTAGAATTCATTTTTTTAATGTGTAGAAGAAAATAGACAATATAGTCACAGCTATTAATTTAGATGGGTGACAATGTGATTGTCAGAGCATTTGTGTAGTTTTCTATGAAATCTATCTTCTCTGGAAAGAGTTTAGTTTTTGAAAAAGAGAAGGTGGTGACTCTGAAGTGGTTTCACACATTTAATGCAACTTGACCAACATTTCTTGCTGGCTGACATTTGGATTTGATGCATAACAGGGTCAAGCACTACAATCCCCGTTCTCCTGAGGTTTAGTCAAATTGATGAGACTTCAGGTGGCTCATCCCACATACAAAGATGCAATTCAAAATCACCATAGCTCCTACTGTCTTCTGGAAGAGGGCAGGTGGAATAGTTCAGAGCTGTAGTAAGTGAACTTTGGTCACAAGCAAGAGAGATAGTCCTGGAGGCCAGAAGCAGAAAAGATCCTCTCCAAGGGAGACTGGTTAGCTTACAGAAGGGATAAGAGGTAGAGAAATGGGGTCAGCAGAGTCCCTTGGAGAAGCCATGGGTCTGGGGAGTCACATCTCTCTGGTCTGGGCACAGTTGTGGCCACTAGAATAAAGAACCTTGGTCAGCCTGAGAGTGTTCCCACAATTGCTCAGACTGCCTAGGTTGATTATATGTTTTTCCCAGCCTCACCAAAGCAAGACACTTTGATTTCTACTCCTAGGAGGGCATACACAGTAAAATGGGTTTCCCTGAAGGGAAACAGCAAGGCCAATCAAATACACAGGATGCTTATAATCGCCCATTTTACAGATGAGGGAAGTGAGTCCCAGAGAGATTAAATCATTTTGCCAGGATCACACATGTAGAACAGAAATAAAGTTCTAAGTCTGCTCTTTGGGCTCCAAGCTCATCCCACTCACCACTCCAAAGACCCTCCAAAGCCCATGAGAAGAACACAGGGAACAAGTTCCTTGCCTGACATTTCCCTCAGAATACTGGCCATCTGAAAGCTGCTGCTTCTCAGAATGTCCGTGTTCTCTCAGTCCAGATGGAAATTAAGGCCATGACCATGTTCAGGATGTGCTGCTGTGCTTCAGGGCGCTGCTGAAGGTATTGTCTTATCTCAGCACAGAGATGTAATTCCTCAGTCTGTTTGGCTGGAATACGTGTCTGTGAAGGACAAATTAGATAGCCCTGCTGAGACTAATCACATAATAAATGGCAGTTGCACTCCCAAGAGCACAGATTCATGGAGAAGTGGACCTGGACACTATTAAGGAGCCCTGGATACGCAAGCCTGTGTACACCTGCCTTTATGCCCATCCTTCCCTAAGAGGGATTGGAGAGGCTAAAGGTGGCAGGAAATTGAGTACCAAATGGGGCACTTTGGCATAATGAAATGAGCTTGTTTGTCTCCTGAAGAGCCCTGTTGGTCATATTTGGAAGAAAATGTTTTAGATGAAGTCCTCTGGTAATCGTGTTACCATGATAATAACTAATGCTTAGGCTGTACAGTGGGGCTGAGAACAAGCAGAAAGAAAAGCGGGTAGAGGAAACGCTTTTATTAGAAGAAATGACATCTTCATTTGAGGATTAGCTTCTTCATAAGGAGCAGGCAGCCTAGAGCTCGCCAGAAAGTGATTCAGATAAAGAAAAGGCACCAGTTATACATCCAAGGACAACTTCCTATCAAATCTCGATGGGTTAAGAGCACGCGTGCGTGTCCGTATGTGTGTCCGTGTGTGTGTCCGTGTGTGTGTGTGTGTGTGTGTGTGTGTCCGTGTGTGTGTCCGTGTGTGTGTGTGTGTGTGTGTGTGTGTGTGTGTACACTACATTACAGAGAACCATAAAACCCATATTTATATACTTTAATGATTATATAATAAAAGCATGCCTGCTATTTAAAAAATCAGATGCTGGGCCAGAGAAATGGATCAGTGAGTGAGTAAAGCACTTGCTGTGTAACCATCAATACCCAAACTCCATGTAAAAAAAGGCTGAGCATGGTGGTGTACACCTGTAATGCCAGAGCTGGGGGAAGTGGAGACAGGTGGATTCCTGGAGGAATCCAGCCTGACTAGCAATCCAGCCTGCCCTAACTAGTACGCTTCAGACTGATGAGACCCCTACTGATCAGACCTGAAATAAAATGTTTTAGATATGATCCCCTGGTAATCATGTTACTATGACAATAACTAATATTTAGGCTACACAGAGAAGCTAGCTATGAAAGGTGGGGGATTAAGATATCTCAGTGGGTAAAAATGCCTGCTGTCTATCCTGACAACCTGAGTTTCATTCCTGGGACCCACATGGAGAAGGGAAAGAACGAGCTGCCTGACTTCCACATACACACTACGGTCTGCATGTGCCTAACCACACCCACATCCACATCCTTACATAAATTGATGTACTTTTAAAGGAAGGAACCCAAGGGTGATCTCAGGCCTCCACTTTCATGTCTATATACAGGCATTCACACACACACACACACACACACACACACACACACACACACAGAGAGAGAGAGAGAGAGAGAGAGAGAGAGAGAGAGAGAGAGAGAGAGATGCACACACACATACACATATAATAAGTAACATCATCTTGCAGGGTAATTCTGACTCCTATCCCAGCCTTGTTGTGGACTCCCACTGACATCAAAGCACTTACTGAAACATATATGTACATCCATCCCTTAGTTCTTTCTCTAGTGTTGAAACATTCTCCACGTGCTGTGGGCCCATCACTCTTGCCCCTGCCAGAGATTCAAAGGTGGCTGGCAGGACAGTGCAGATTCACAACCCCTCACAGTAACAGTCCCCAGCTCTGCTAGTTCGCGGGCCATCTTGTTCCTAGTCTCCCCAACACTGGCTTTTCACCCCACCTGCTTTCTGCTCCCACTACCACAAGCCCGAGGTGTGGTGCCCATTCTAATCCACTTCTCCACTGCTGTGATAAACACATGATCAAAGGCAATTTAGAGACCAAAGGAGTTGTTTCATCCTATATCTCCAGGTAACAGTTCATCTCTGAGTATCCTGCTCAAGGATGCTGGAGGCTAGAACTGAAGCAGAGAACCACACTGCTTATTGGTTTCCTCTCTCTGACCTGCTCAGCTTGATCCCTTAGACAGCTCAGGTCCACCAGCCCAGGGGTAGCACCACCCACATTGGGTTGGTACCTCTTAAATCAACTATCAGGAAAATGCCCCACAGAGAGGCCAATCTGAGAGATGTAATTCCTCAATCCAGTTTTCATCTTCCCTGGTGACTCTAATTTGTGTCAAGATGACAAAAACTAACCAGCACAATGCCTAAAGATGTCACTGATTTTCATGGGAAGTTCTCTCATGCATCTCACCTTGGGTGGACCATTATCCCTGTGGCAGCCTTCCTGTGTCTAGTTCTCACACTATCCCTGGCAGCACCAGGGATATTTGGATAAGCCTAGAAGTTTTAACCTAGCCCTACCTCCTGTTCTGCTCTTTGCCTCCTGGCTTTGAATACAATGTGAAAAACCACCTAGAAGTAGCTAGAACTCCTGCTGTCTGCCGTGCCTTCTCCTCAGACCTGTGAGTTAAGAAATAAATAAACCTTCCTCCTTGATAAATTGTCTCTTGGCAGTGTCAGGAGCTTGGTGACAGCATTGAGAAAAATAATTAATACAAGACACCATTAAAGTTCAGTGATGTCATGAGGTCATAAGTTCTTTTGGGGTGACCTAATCCCACAGAGAAAACTAGTGTCTTTAAAAGGAATTAAATAGGTGGTTCAGTCCACATCAAGAAGAAAGGCATGGTGGCACACACCTTTAATCCCCAACAATTATAGACAGAGGTAGGCTGATGTCTGAGTTGGAGACCAGCCTAGCCGTGGTGGTTTGAATATGCTTGGCCCAGGGAGTGGCACTATTAGGAGGTGTGGCCTTGTTGGAGTAGGTGTGACCTTGTTGGAGGAAGTGTGTCACTGTGGGGGTGGGCTTTGAGACTCTCCTCCTAGCCACTTGGAAGCCAGTCTTCTCCTGTTTGCCTTTAGAACAAGATGTAGAAATATCAGCTACTCCAGCACCAGGCCTACCTATCTGCTGCCATGTTCCTGCCTTGATGATAATAGACTAAACGTCTGAACCTGTAAGCCAGACCCAGTTAAATGTTGTCCTTTATAAGAGTTGCCATGGTCATGGTCACAGTAATGGAAACCCTAACTAAAACACTGGCCTATAAAGTGAGTTTCAGGACAGCCAGGGCTATACAGAGAAACCCTATTTGGAGGTGGTGGGCACATGAGGATGCACTAAGAAAATCCCTTCTGCAAACCTGGAGGCCTCTTGACCTTGGACATCCAGCTGGCAAGATGCTAAGGAAAACAGTGACTGAGATTGAGCCACCCAGTCTGTGGTATTCTGCCACAGCAGTCTGTATTAACTGACACGCACATATTCTGCCCACTGTCACAGACTGCCTTTTTCATTTAGCAGTAGTACATGGCAGACATCTTTGGCTCCTTTCCTATATTGGCTTTCTTACCATTCCTAATGCTACCATTTAGGCATTCTTCACAGCAAGGCTTTTCAGCTCAAAGCAGGATAGAAAGACAGAGAAGCTATGGTTCTATGAAAAACCTCAGAACCTCAGAATCTGGTTGAAGCCTCTCCTACCAGCTGAGAATCGAATTCCAATACAAGTAATGGCCTGGCTGAATATGCATTTAATCCTAGGCCTCTATGAGTATGAAGCCAGTCTATCTGGTCTACATACACAATTAATGTTTGTTTAAGGCCTTTCTCCCTTCCCAGCTATGAACCTGCAATCTCCCAAGAATCTCAATGGGAACCTCTTTTACCATGAATAGAAGTGCCCTATATATTTCCCTGCAACCCTAGTGGCTCCTGTTTTTTGTTTTGTGGTTTTTTACTTATTTGACCAGATGCCTCTGAAGCTTCCCTATAATCTCATTTATTGGGAAAAAAATGAAAAAAAAAGTTTCTTACCAAGTTGAGAGCAACCAGAATGCTACCTATATCAATGTCTACACACTTAACTTTGACTCCTCTTTGAGAAGGTCATGCTCTGGGGTGTACCCCATTCTTTCTCTCAAGTGCCTTACCATCTATCTTAAATAACTCCAATTCTACTTCATACTGGTTCATCCTGAAATTCTTTCCCTGTAGTGTGGCCAAGGATATAATTTTACCTGAGTCAGGGTCCCTAAATATTAAGGGAACTCCTTGGGCTGCTGGCCTGACATTGTGGAGTCATATCTCTGTCTTTACTGCCACTGATTGTGTGTGTCCAAATACACGTGTTCTAAGTTCAAAACCCCCCTTAGAGCAATTCTCAGAAGTCCCATAATGCAGTTCCCACATTCTGGCACTGAGTAAAAGAGGATGATACCTACCCTTGGGCTGTACAACACCCACTCTGGGACAGGTTCCTTCCTAAACCTGTTTTATCTCATACACGTCTCCAGCTCTGAGGCATCCCAGGCTCTCCCTCCCAGCCCATGCTCCAGCTGCTACAGTAGAAGTAGTTCCGGCCTCAGTGATGTGACAATTAGAGATAATAGCACTGAATCAGACACTGGCCAGCTTTTCAGATGTTTTTTCAAATAGATTGGAGAAAACATTGCTACCACATCTAACTGTTTATAGTCTGCTCCAACTACCACCTTCCCTCCCAGCACCAGCTTCTCAGAAATAGAAACCTCCCACATGTAACTGGAAGGTGAGAGATACACCAGAGCTGGTGGCTGACCTACAGGCTCCCCAAGGCTATGTGCTTCCAAAATACAGAACCAACCCTACAATCTCTGGAGGGTCTGTAAAGCCTTAATAAGAAAACCCTTCCGAAACCCTGATGAACACACCAAGGTCCCAGCCAGAGCCCCTACGACTCACCATGTGGATAGTTCCACCACCATCACCACCACTTGGGAGGTGGAGAGGAAGTGATCAATGGCTCCCTGTCTCTACACAATAGCTGTGACACTTACCCATGTCTTGAAGGCAGAAGCTGGGCCATGTGATCCTCTGAAGGTATGCCCTGTCTCCGGCTCTCTAATGTGTTGATCACAGAGTCAGAATCATCTTTTAGTTCCTAGGTGGCATCAAGACCAGCAGGTGCTCAGCAAAGGCTGTGAAGTTAATTCCTTTTCCCATGATTCCTGGACAAGACTCAGACCTTGCCTGTCTGTGACAGAACCCAGGCACTGGGGCAATCCCTTCTGGTTTCTCTCCTCCCCTCTACACCTCCCAGCAAGAGAGGCACAGCCAGCCCACAGGACAGCTACTCAGTCTCTGGCTGAGGGCTGAATAGCTGCTACCATCCCTCCATTACAGCTGCTATTCAGTCCTCACCATCATCTGATAACTGCAGGAGGATCCTCCTCTACAGAAACCAGTAGGCAAAGGCACAGCAAATGGAGGCCTCATGATCTATTGAGGTTTGTTCTGTTGCTAAATAATACTAAATTCTGTACCCAAAGGTCTAATTGTACATGTGAATTCTCACATTTACCAGCTTTTGTTGTGCAAACCTTGTTCCTTAATTTAAAACTATTGATTAAATAAAATTAGTACAGCCAGTTACTGGAGGGAGTCAAGGTAGGTAGGTTTTGAGTTATGTGATTGGGAGTTGCAGAGAGGGGAAAAGAGAAGGGTGCGGGAGGAGAGAGGACAGGGAAGAGAGGAGGAAGCCACCATGAGAGGAGATAGACCATGACAACACAACCAGGAGAAACAGCAAGTATTTGGGGTATTCAAGTGGAGAAGTAGCCAGGCCAGCAGTTAGGAAAGTAAATTTGGGGTTATCCACCCCCAGTAATTGTTAAAGCCAAATAAACTAACCATAGTCTGAGACTCATTCATTTGTAAGACAGATGGGAATAAGCTTAAATCGGCTCAACTACTGATGATCTATTCTCCAAAGTTCCCCTGGCTCTGGAGGAAGATGTGATGCAGAATTTCAGAGGAAGATATTCAGGGCTGCTAGGATTATGGGGGAACAGGAAGGTGCTGAATCCCCACTCAAACCTGCTCTGTCTTGTCAGCCAAGTGACTTCTCAGAGATGTAACTGGGTGTGGCAGGCTTTGAGCCTTGGACCTGACTGTGCCATGAGCTGGCTCTTTAGGCCCTATGGCATCTGCCTGGGCTCATGGGTCAGCCTGGCCAATATCAACCAAACCACTCAAGTTTCTTACACTCAAATGTCAAGTGCAGCATTTAGAAAAAACTATTCTGTTTTCAATCATGGTTATATACCAGATACCCCAAAGATAAGCAGGGGGGAGAGCCTGGAAATTTTGAGGGGTTCTGAGACAGCTGGGGACTCACCCAACTGCCTATGCAATCTTACTACACACCTTTCCCTGTGTTGTCTACAAGATCCTCCATGGCACTCTAAAATGGCCACTCACTAAGAGTCATTTGTCAAGTATCAACCAACTCAGAGAAGATAAAATATCACATGTAAATTTCATGCAAATATTTAACAAAATTAGCATAAACTCTACATTTCTTAAGTGGAATATGGGTAATTGGCTTTCTTTCCTTCCATAAGCTACTAACTACCATGTTCAGCAAATCAAACATTAAATTTAGTTATGCAGACACATGGGCCATTTGGCCAATTGATGGGTGAGTTTGATCAGAATGCAGCCCCCTGAGGCTGCACCTTCACGAGAACCCAGAAGAGTCTTTCTGTTCTTGCAGTTGGAAATCATTCTGTGTGGAGAAAAGGTTTTCAACCAGGGTCACTACTAGTTTCATTGGCCGGAATTAAACTTCCTCAGCAGAGTGTGTGTGTGTGTGTGTGTGTGTGTGTGTGTGTGTGTGTGTGTGTGCGCGCGCGCGCGTGGTTTTGGGGGTGGTTTGGTTTGATTTAGTTTGGTTTGGGTTGGGCTTTTCTGTTTGTTTTATTTGTTTTGTCTTCTTTTGTTGGTTTTGAGATCACATCTCTCACTGGCCTATAGATCACTGCTTAGGCTAGATTAGATGCCCAGTGAGCTCCAGGCATCCACCTGTCTCCAATTCCCCACTGCGGTGATTATAAGCATGTGTCACACTTAGTAATTTTATGTTGATTCTTGAAATCAAACTTAGGTCCTTGTGCTTACAAGGCAACAGTTTTAGCAGCTGAGCTCATACCCAGACTTCCTTGAGCGTTTTAAAAGTCCCAGAGCACATCTGGTCTCATGATTCCATCAGCTCCCTCTTTTTCCCTCCTTCTTCCCTCAGGACCTAGAGCCCCAAGTTTTGGCAGATGCTCTCTCTATCATGTGACTTCTGTCATCATGGCTGACAGTTATAACCATCCATAAGCTGGAGAAAGGCATCCCAGTCCATACTGCTTTCTAGGTAGGAGGAAATGACTCCCTGGACTCTGGCAGTTTCAGAAACAAGCCAGGTGTAGTCTCTGGCAGCCCTGACTGACCACTTAACTTACCTTGGAGCATGTGGTGGTTTGAATCAGAGTGGCCCAAATAGACTAATATTTTGAATGCTTGCAGAATGGCATTAGGAGGTATGGCCTTGCTGTAAGAAGTGTGTCAGTGGGTGTGGCCTTCAAATGCCCAAGCCAGGTCCAGTCGTTCTCTTCCTGTTGCCAGATCCAGACATAGAACTCTCAGCTACTTCTCCTGCACTATGTCTGCCTGCATGCTGCCATGCTTCCTGCCATGACGATAATGGACTAAATGTCTGAACTGTAAGCTACCCCCAATTAAATGCTTTCCTTTATAAAAGCTGCCATGGTCATAGTATCTCTTCGAAGCAATAGAGTGCTGACAAAGACAGGCCTTGTCTTGATTGATGAGCAAATCTGGAAAAGAGGCTCTCAGCTCTTAGGCAGCCCAGACTACAGGGAGGCAACTGGGGCTGGGAAGAGGGATAAGGGTTGAATCAGGGTCAATGTTGAAGCTTAGAACACAACCCCCTATAGCTTAAAGACAAGGTTTTGGGAGTTCATCCAGTAACCTTTCTAGCTCCATCCTCATCAGACCACAAATGCCCATATTAGGAAGGATGGGTGGCTGACTGCATGCTGAGTTCCTCATTCAGTGTACCTGGGAAGGGGCCCAAAGAATTTCATTTCTCATAAGATCTGTGCTGGTGGGCCACTGCTGACCAAAAACTTACATCTTCAGAGACAGCTTGGTACACTGGCTAGTAGTTAGTATATACAAACCCTCACTCTGCCCTTCCTGCTGTGTAAGCCCTGGCAAGTAGTTGTTCTCTCTGTGTACTAAAGTCCCTCATCTGTCAAATAAAGCTAAGGATAGTAGCTGTGCCCTCGAGCTAATGTGGAGCAAGTAAGGAAAAATGACCACAGCACACAAGGAAGGCTGCCAAGGGTCATGCAACAAACGGCTTTAGAACTGATGGAATGTGGCCCACCAGTTAGGTTAGCACAGCCATGATGGGTGAGCCTTGGTTAAGGCACAACCCTGAGGACCACATGTCATGCTGTTATGGAATTGTGTTCTGCTCATTGCCCTTACATCCCTCTTAATCTAAGAATTGTGTGAAAATCTAAGAGGGCTTCCAGCCCCTCGATGGGCAGCATCAGGCATTCACAATAATAGTGCTTGATTTCTTTCAGGTATTGCTGTTGGAGCAGATGTAGATTGTCAACCGTGAGCACCACCCTTAGAAAGCACTTGGAAAAATAAAATTGTTTGTGAATCTAGGTTAAGATGTTTTTGCTACTGGCTCTGATGTAGAAAATCTTAGGGAATAATTTGAAGCTCAGAAAGGCACACTCTTATTAGTTACGCTAGGGACATTTTATGGTCAGAGAACAAGAACAATGGCAGCACTGGATGACGTGACTTTCACTGAGGCTGAACTGGTGATGATTGATTTCTTGTACCCACTTTTGCTCTCAGCTTCCTGATATGATTTAATAAGAATTGCTGTTGAGTAGATATGCATTCTAAGGATTTAAGGTAGATATGACTGTTTTTATATAAAAGTTTAGATTTGTGATTAAGATTCAAGATTACTTTTAAAGATAACTAATAAAATAATTAATCCTTTCTTTGTAACTGCGGATTGCTGCCTGCCAATAGGAATGTCTTAGTTAGGGTTTCATTGCTGTGAAAAGACACCATGCCCAGGACAACTCTTATAAAGGATAACATTTAATTGGAGCTGGTTTACAAATTTAGAGATTCAGTCCATTTTATCACTATGCTAGGAAGCATGGCAGAATCTAGGTAGGCATGCCACTGGAGGAGCCGAGCGTTCTATCTCTTGTTCCAAAGGCAGCTAGGAGAAGACTAGCTTCTAGGCAGCTAGGATGAGGGTCTTAAAATCAATGTCCACAGTGTCACACTTCCTCCAACAAGGCCACACCTACTCCAACAAGACCACACCTACCCCAACAAGGCCACACCTCCTAAGAATGCCATTCCCTGGGCCAAGCATATTCAAACAACCACAGGAAAAACTGGCTGAGAAAACTATGTTCCTTGCTCACACTTAGTTAATCTATAACAAGTTGCTTTGTTACAAATGTTTGCGGGTTCTTGGGAATCATTAGTTTTGTTTATGTAACTATGTACTGCATAATGTTGTTTCTTGTAAAGGTATTAGGGGACATACTGTTTTCTCATAGTCACTCACTAGATAAAAACCAGAACAAAATTACATTGTAATTTTATATTGCTTGAAAGATTTTGCTGTAATATATAAGATATGGGAGAAAATAAGGTTGTTCGAACATTGTTCCTTCCACCCTCCAAGTATGTGTGTGTGTGTATGTATGTGTGTATATATGTGTGTGTATATATATATATATATGTGTGTGTGTGTGTGTGTGTGTGTGTGTGAAATGCTTGGAGCCTGCTTGTTGGAACATTGTTCCTACCCATTAACTATGTGTATATACGTATATACGTATATACGTATATACGTATATGCGTATATGCGTATATGCGTATATGCGTATATGCGTATATGCGTATATGCGTATATATGTATATATGTATATATGTATGTGTATGATGTATATATATAAAGTTTGTGTGGGAATATGTTAGAACTCTGTTCCATCCATCAAATATGTATGCATGTATATATGTAAAGCTTATGTGGGTATGTGTTGGAGCTTGCTCTGTCCATCAACTGTATGTATAGATGTGTGTGTATGTATGTATGTATGTATGTATGTATGTATGTGAAATGCTTGGAGCCTCCTTGTTGGAACTTAGTTCCATCTACCCACCTAGTATGTGTATATATGTGAATATGTATATATGTGAAATGCTTGGAGCCTGCTTGTTGGAGGTTTGCTCCAGTCATTCAATGTGTAAATGTGTATATATCTGTCTGTCTATAGGTCTGTATGCATGTATGTATGTATTTGTATGTATGAAGTTATCGAAGTCTACCTCTTGCTTTATCCACTCAGTGTGTGTGTGTGTGTGTGTGTGTGTGTGTGTGTGTGTGTGTGTGTAAGAATTTTCTCTCTTTCCTTTTCTTTCTCATCAATACCTAAGAGTTTAAAGAGTTCAGAATTTTTTGCTGGCCACAGGGAGTGCCAGCCCTAGTAAATTAAGCTTTGTTCCCTCAGAGAAAGCCTGCTGAGCAATTCTCTAATTGCTAGCTACCATATGCAGCAGTCCCATTTGGTATCCAGTCAGACCCCTGTCAGCTGCTCTCAGCACTGACCTCCACTGGTTGTCTGCCTCCGTTTACCCTGCGGTATCAAAGCTGGGCATTAGCAGAAGGCCCCTGGTGCTAATGCATTGAGCTACGGCACGCACTAGTCTGAGAAGTTGTGTCTGTGATCCTCTCTCCTTCCAAGGATCAAGAGCGTTTTACCAAATTCTTTTTTTCATTCTAAAGCATTTTTATGCTAATAATGTCCAACTTTACATATTCAAAACCTGATCAGAGAAGCAGAGTCACTTGCCCAAAGTTGCACAGCTGATAGAGTTTGAATTTAAACCCTGGCTTCAGCCTCAGTCGCCCTCCTGCCTTTTCACAACTGTGGAAGTGACCTGATCTTGACCTCACCATGACTGGGGATGGGCTTCGGTCTAGCAGGGGCAGCAACTACATGATTGTTGGGCATTTATTGCAATTTATTTTAAATAGATATAAATTCCAGCTCCTGTTTCACTGGCCTTATACACAGGGCCTAAGAGCCACTCTGGACAGTGTAGTTTTAGAACATTCTCATCCACACACAAAGTGCAGCCTTCCGTCATACGTATGTATGTATGTATGTATGTATGTATGTATGTATGTACATGTATATATGAAATGCTCCCAGTACTTATGGGTTTTTCAGCTCTTCTCATTCCACAGTTAGAATCGAATGGCTGCAGGTCAGGTGAGGTGGCTGTGCTTGTAATCCCAAATTTAGGGAGGCGAAGATGTGCAGATCTCTGGGTCTCACTGGCCAGCCAGCCTAACCTAATCTGTGTCAGACCAATGAAAGACCTAAAAAAAAAAAAAAAAAAAAAAAAAAAAACCCAAATGCCTGCTCAAAGTTGGCCCTCCACATGCATACATATTCGTAGAGGGAGTGGGAAGGGATGGAGAGAGACAGATAGGATGGAGAGAGACTCAAGCCCTGAGTCTAGGCTCAGAGGTATCAGGACTCTCAAGGGTTGTCACAAGCTGGCACAAACTAGACAATAAATAATTGCTGCATGAACAGCTGAACTAATTTGTGTGCAGGTCAGAGCCAGAACACACAGATTGCATTTGTGTCTGTTTGTGTGGCACTAAACTATAACATAACTCCTCTGGGTCTCATGGAGCTGCTGGGAGAGGGACGGAGATCATGTTGGTGGAGAAAGTTTCCCACACTGTTCAAGACTGCCATAGTCACTATAATGAAGAAGGGAACAACGGTTCTTCCTATCTCTTGAAGACAGGGGCACCATCCAGCCTACTCAGGAATCACTGACAGTGCTGATAGGCTGCCATTGTTTCTGCAGAGAGGACCCTAAGCCACCAGTGAGGTAATTTTTAATTCTAATGGCCTCCTTCTCTGTCTCCTGAGGTCCAGCCTGTGACAATAGAGTGTTGTTAACCTCTCCAGCTCCTGCTCTCCTTCCCTCTGGAGAATCTTAACAGATCACTCCCAGATTAGGTAGAAGGGGGAGCAGTTCAAGGTGAGACAGGCAGGTTCCTGTATACACAGGGTCTCTTGCCTCCCTGCCGTAAACGCTTCCATATTAGAACCCCAGAACACCCCTGCAAGAGACTTCCCCATTTGTGTTCTCTCTATAGTCTTCTAAAGACTTCAATACAAGACCCAGAGGATAAGGCACACCTTCCTAGTTTGGAGCTCAGTGGCTAGGGATGCCCAGGCATTGCCTAAACATCCACTCAGCATCTGTCTTATTTCCTCAAAGCCTGCAGGGCCAGTAGCCTCCCTTAATCCACAGTTCTCACTATACTGTCAGGTTTACTGATTGCAAAATCCATGGCAAGAACAAAAATCCTATCAAACAGTCTCCTCCCTCAGGAAAAAAAAAATGGGCCTGGGCCTGGTTGCCAGAGTAACCATTCAAATCTCTTTAGGAAGTCAAGCATTCTATTTACATCCATTGATATAAGCCTTTGATTGCAGAGAGCTCTTGAGGAGGGGCGCTCTACCACAAAGCCCTATTCTCACAGCCAGCTAGTTGAGTAACCCTGCACCCAGCTAGGCCAGCAACCACTGGGACATTCTCCCATGAGCAGCATGCATGCCCAGGCCTGATGGAAGGAGGGGGCTCTGGAAGGCCCCTCATGAGATCCCAGCTGCAAGGCTAAGGAGAGAGGCAGCGTGCACCCCAATAGGGCCCTGCATGGCTCTCTGCTAGACCTACCAGGGCCCTCAGGCTCTTCCAGCAGCTGCCACTGACTCTATCCTGTGGACCTGGCACTCTGTGTCCCTATAAGCCCTGCCCCAAATCCTCCTCCATAAAGAGAGCTCAGGGCACAGTGTCAGAATTGAATAAAAAGGTCACACAAATTGGGAGTCTAATTTTAGCCCTAAGATGAGAAAAATTAAAAGATGACTTAAGAATTAGTCTTCAAGCAGGCTGTGGTGTCACATACTTCTGATCTCAGTACCTGGTATGTGGTGACAGCAGGCACAAGAGTTCAAGGCCAATCTGAGCTACTTGAAGCCCCATCTTAAAAAAAATCAATCAAACAAACAACAAAAACTCTTCAATTAGACAGTATGGAAACTGGAATCTGAGACTTGATCCAGCTTCTACGTCTCCAAGAGGTTAGGCTTGCTATGCACACCTGAGTCATCTGGAGTGTGGGGCTGAAGAACAGGTGTCTGCACCACTGCACATGTATAGATCCAGAACCTCAGCCATGAGTAATGGGCAAGGAAGCTACATGACTGACAAACCCTCTTAGTGACAAGTTCTGCTTACAGGAGCTCAAGAGCTCTCTTCTTTTGCCAGTAAAGAAACAGAATCAGGTTGCCAGGGTCTCAGGCAGGCAAGACCAAGGCCTGGGACCCAACTCTAGGAAACACAGCTGCCATTGAGCTGAAGCTGTTGGGTGTGCCAGACCTCAAATTCTGGAAGGCTCTAAACTCTTGCAGTAAGATCTTAGATGCCTGTAAAGTAAACTTGGGTGGTAATGCAGCTGGGTCACTGGAGTCTGTCTACTGATCTTCAGGGAAATGAGTGGTCTTGTTGATCTGGTGTCAGGTAGGCTCTGACTACTCATCTAAAGTTTGGGAATAATCAAGTCACCTAGTTTCTGGGTAGGGTGGGACACTTTGCATAGTTTAGGCTGTTAACACTCAGAGAATTCCTAGGGTTACATCAATGGTTCCCACTCTCGTTTTGAGCACACAAGGGAGGGAAATCTACCTTCCAGATCTAAGCATCCAAGCTAGAGTCAGAAGGAGCCCTTTCAAGTCTTCCCTCCGATCCTTATCAGACTCCTGACCTAAAAGAGGTCTGCCCACAGGGAGGTCAGATGTTACTTGTTTCTCTACCTTGTCACACTAAGTTAGCTCAGTCTTCTTCTACTGTGACATCCCCAGACATGCAGTGTGGCCATGTACTAAGAGCTATTGAGGTCAGACTCCAAGTTGGACCAAACTCTATAATCCTCAGACTCTGAGAACTTGGAAGGACATCAAATTTCTCTAAACTCTTCTTTACCTGCCCCGGCTGTAAAGGTTAGCAGCTCCCAGAAATGGGAATATAGCTCAGTTTATACACTACCTGCCACACATACAGGAGCCACTGGATATAATCCCCCAGTGCTATATCAACTAAGGATGATGGTGTGTGCCTATAATCCCAGGAGTCCAGAGGAAGACAGGAAGATCAGAAGTTCAAGGTCATCCTTGGCGACATAGGAAGTTTAAGGTCAGCTTAGATATGATGGGGTGAGTTATTTGTTTGGTTTTGTTTTTTAAAATAGTATCAATTCCCACCAAAAGACTCTTAAAATTAAAAGTCATTGATCATAAGAGGTGTTTCTTCAGTCCAACAGAAGAAACACTCAATAACTGGAAGCCATTGCCTGTACCCAAGGATGAGGCCTTGGTAGAGCTATAACACGATGTGGATGCTTTGGATTGCCATGGCAATTACTTAATCCAATACATGGAGTTTGCTCAGTAAACATTCATTGAGTTAAGAGAAAATAAGACTCTAATTTGAGTCCCCCAAAAGAAAGTTTAAAAAGCAACATGAATAATGGGTTACAGCTAAACAGCATGATAATTTGGTTTTTCAACACCTACAGGAAACTGCTTTCCTCTAAAGAACAAAGCCTTTTATGCCTGCTGATTGTAGATATGATCATTTTGTTGCCAGCTCTGGACAGGGTGTGTTCCCTGTACCAGTGGAGATTCAGATCATACAGCTGCAGAGACAGAAGTCAGACACTTTGCTCTGATCTCCCCAGATCCCTTCAGCATCCCAAGCTCAATCCCAGGAAAGTGATACAACTAATTAACAGTGAGGCTGTTAATTCCTCATGAGACTCTGTCTCATGGGAGGAATCAAGGGAGGTCCACAAAACACTTATGGGATGTAGGCACCACCGTGCCATCTGGGTATGGAGAAATGGATGGCACATGTGTTGGGGAGCGGGAACAAAAGGCCCAAATCTATCACCAGCTGGCCCCCCAGTATAAAAGAAGCCCCTGAGGTCAGAAGCCTTGATCAGGACCCAGCAATGGAATTTCATCTGGAGAACAGACCAAAAGACAGCAACCTTTGCACCATGAGGGGACATGCGGCACACTGTGAGAAGGGCTGAGAATAGGGCTTGTCTTCAAGCTCTCATGAATAGCCTGTACAGAGGATGGTGTCCTGCTCAGGAAACACAGAAGCTTGGAGTAGCCATGATGGCTCCTCCCTGTGTTATTATATGTCTGGAGGTGAGCAGGCTGCCTCTGGCTATCATTAAAGCCTGCTGTTTAGGGCAAGAATCCCCAATTGGGCCTAGTCTCTATCCCCTTGGTCTGGCTCCCGCCCTGCAGAATATGGACAGCCTTCTGAAAGCCAGGGAAGTTCTGCATTGTGGACCATGTCCAAGGCTGTAGGCCAGCCCTGTGAACAATTGCTATGGCAGAGGCTAGGATACTTCTGCTGCAGCCTGGAATTGGGAAATGTGTTTTTCACCTTGTCAGGAAGGAGGGCAAAATCAATTTACAAACCGTCAGCCAGAGGTAACATGCAGCTAGAGGTGTTTGGCAGTTCATTAAACAGTGTGGACCAAGGCTTCGAGACATGTGCATCAGCACCCACTCATTCAGAGATGGCAGGGACAGATGAGAAGACTCTGAGGGTTCTTTGCTGGTGAATGATCAAGGATCGGGGGGCTCTTAGAGACTCAATCCCTGCACACTCCATTCTGTCCTCTCCAACTCATACAGAAACTCCATTCTTCAGTGCAGCAGAGCAGGAAGGTGTGGGTCTTTATAAGGAACTATGAAGACATTAAGAGAGATTACTTTTGTCAATTGATGAATCTCATTCTTGGGAAAGAGTTTCCTATAGGATACCACCCAGCACCATTTCAATGCCCATTTCTCTTCCCTCACTAAAAGCCCTGTAAGAAGCCAGGCAAATATTCTTGAAATTCTCTGCCTCTACAGCTTTTGAGCTAACTTAATCTATTCTTCATAATGTACTCAGTGTCAAGAATTTTGTTGTTACAAAAAAGAGGACCAAGACAAGGAGTAACCTAGAAGGTGTCCTATGTTTACAAAGAGATGAGATGACTGCCAAGTAGCCCTCTTCAGATGCATTAATTCCCTTGCTCGCCCTTTTCATAGCTGCTCCAAAATGGGTAACAAAGATTCCGCTTATGGGAAAGGAATTCTATGGAAAGCAGAAGCCTGCAGGAGCTTTTCTAAGTCTCAAACTTCAAGCAACAAAAACTGATTCATCTTTCAAGGTGAGTGAAGTAGGAGGCTGATGAAGAATGGCAGTCACAAAAGAGAAGGCAAAACTATGGTTTTAGGGAGGACCAGTACCAGACAACACCAGGATCTCAACAGCAGGAGTCCAACAGTGTCCACTCCTGGCAAGGGCTGGCTCCTGCCATGGCAGACTTCAGCTCCTAAATAGCTGCAGCTCCAAGACAGAAGCTTAATTGGCTAGGGTCACATATCTATCTTCTGATTGAGGGAGACAGGTTTCCTTCACTAATCATATCCCCATGGTTCTGTTGAACAGAAGTACTGTCAAGCAAATAACATGAATGGCAAGGAGAGGCCAACTATACCCCAATGCTGGTACCCTCTACGATAGCTAATTTCTTTATTTATTAGAGCACAGAGACATGGGCAATTAGAAAGGTTTGATGAGTTGCCTTGTGAGCTAATAGTGCAGCCAGGATCCCCAGTGTGTACCTGATACTCCCTCCCTGCAAGAGTGTCCATCCTTCCCTAACACACATGACTTTGGTATGTACTTTCTCCTCTCTGCTCAATAATCCATGACCAGTCTTAACATGGTGACCTATTTTTCTGGTCCTATGGACAGGATATTATAGGCACTGGAGTTGAGGGAGTCTCTGTCCTCACTAAAATCGTGCTCTGGACAGTCCTATGTGGTATCTCTCCTCCATGTACTCACAAAGTCTGGCTTTGTACCTCCACATGCGAGGCACTTAGTTGGAACAGTCACCAGGCACAATCTAAAAATAGCCCGTGAATCAAGGGCTTGGCCACTGCTGTTTCTTGTGGAAGAGGCTATGCTCACAGCCTGAGTATCTCTGCTACCATGGATCATAGCCTGCTCTGCAGACACAAGGGAGGATGTGGGTATTTCCAGGCCTCCTGATCTATCCAGTGGTGTCATAGCTGCACCTTGAAGCTCTATACCAATGCTTGGCAGTATGACCATTAAGTACAAGTAGCTCTGCCATGCAAGAGATATCACCAGCATCCAGTGAACAAGAGAGTGAATGGTGACAGGAGTAACAGTGGGGACCATTTTGAGCCCCATAGCTGAGAAAATCAGAAGAAAGGAAAGGCACTCGGTTGCTGATTTTAAAGAATATACTAAGGTTCAAAGAGTAGAAATGGCCTACACAGGGATACAACTTGTAGGCCTAGGAGCTACCTGACCTCAAAAATATCCAGGTCTAACCCTGGCTCACCCACTGCAGTGTGGAGTGTCCCAGAAGTCCTGATCCCAGCTTCACCACGGCCTCACTCCCTCTACAAGTGTTCTCTGTTTCCTACCCATAAGGGTTCATCCAGCATACCAACATGGTATGAAATGGCTTCCCCAGTTGACCAAAAAAGCCATGAGATGGCTTTAGCTAGCTGATTGTGGCTGACAGTCTGATCTTCCTTCCCCACAGTACCTGCCTCACCATTTCTGTTTCTTTCCTAGGCTTTGTGCACCCAGTAAGCTGTCCCCTTTCAGGAAAAAGTCCTCAAATGTCTGCTTCCAAGCTTTTGACATTCTTCCTTGTATTGGCAGACAAGGCTGTCACCTTTCATCTTCTCCAGGCTTTACTTGAAGGCTGGTAGCAATTCTTCATACTACCACAGGGACTAGTCTGATTTCTCATTCTTTCCCCAGGTTTAGGAACTCCAAGTAGAAGAAGAATGACTGTCATAGAAATCACTGCTGTAAAGCCCAAGAGCAGTTTCTGCTGAAGCCAAGAGCTCAGGGAATTTCCCCAGCCACTAAGAATCAGTAGCTAGTGACTTGAAACATCCCTTTCTCGTGACATTAAGGCTAAAGTTAAACTAATGTTACCTCCACTCTCCAATCCCTGACTGACAATCAAAAATGTACTCTCAAAGGCAACAAGGTACCACTGAGAATAAAATACAATGGAACTCGTATTGACCAGATAAAGGCACCTGTCCTAACCCAGGGCCTCACATGATGTAAGGGTGGTCCTCTCAACTCTACAAGCTCCCCCAACACTTCATCCCCAACACACACACACACACACACACACACACACACACACACACACACACACACACAAAAGAGAGAGGAAGAGGGAGAGGGAGAGAAGGGGGAAGAGGGAGGAGGAGAGAAAGATTCATTGACATATTCCAACTCAACTATCTCAGAACTAAAGGCCCATTCTCCTTGGTTATTAGTTTGAGTATGTTCCTGTGTTGCCCTACACTGAGAACTTTCCCACTGACAAGTATAAGAACCAAGTCTCTGGAATATTTTGCTGCTCTTAAACTGACATCTTGGGGGCAGAAGCTTCTTCTTCAGCTGGCTGATATGACATCTGACTACTGTAGCAGCCAAGGGAACATGATGACCCAGCCAACACAAGGAATGTTAAATGTTCTATCTTGGGACAAACACCCAAGAAAATAACTCCAAGAAGATTGATTTCATTCATAGTTTCAAAGGTGTCAGCCTGTTGTTGTGGAAAGAGCTGCTAACAGAAAATGCCATATCTCTAGGATTTCTTATATTATTTTATTCCAGCTGGAATCCCAGCCTATGGGATGGTGCTGCTCACATTCAGGGATACTGTACTCCTTATTTAACGTTTTCTGAAGTACCTTCAGAAACACCCATATGTGTTTTACTATCACCAAGCTCTCCCCAACCTATTTGTCTATCAAATATTCCCAGTCATTCCTCAATCCAATCAAGACTACAATTGCAATGAACCATCATGCCAAGGTTGGCCTGGCACAAAGCCAGAAGCAGCCCACTGTTAGTTTCCAAAGAAACTCAGGACAAATGGCTGAGGTTTCTATTAACATACTAAAGTGGACACTAGACACCAGGCTTTCTCAGTACCATAAGCACCTTGTTCTTGCGACTCTTGGCACTTGTCACCTCAACTCCCTACCCTAAATCTCCAGCCTCTGAGCTTCATTTCCCTTCCTCAAGCTCTATCAGAGGATGTGGGTTTCACTACCAGGGGTCCAGCAGCCTCTTCTGGCCTCCACAGGCACCAGGCATACATGTTGTTCAAAGAATACATGCAGTTAAATACCCACTAAACATAAATAAAACATATAGATATAGGTACAGGTATAAATATAGATAATAGTCAAACTTAAAAGACACTCTAAGTTGTTTTTCTGCTTTAAAACAACAACAACAACAACAACAACAAAAAATGTTTGATGATTCTGTCAGTTTCATCCTGGGATGAGAAGTGTTTGTAAAGTGTTAGTACACCATCTGGAATGAATTTCCATAAAGTAAATGGGTAATATCTCTTTTTTAAAGATTTTTATGTGGGATTGCTTCAAATATCTCTCCATTTATTTTGATATTGGCTGTGGGTTTGCTGTAAATTGCTTTTATTATGTTTAGGTATGGGCCTTGAATTCCTGATCTCTACAATACTTTTAACACAAAAGGGTGTTGCGATTTGTCAAATGCTTTTTCAGCATCTAAGGAGATGATAAAGAAAAAAATTAAAGACTTCCTGGAATTTAATGAAAATGATGACATAGCATACCCAAACTTATGGGGCACAATGAAAGCAGTGCTAAGAGGAAAATTCATAGCATTAAATGCCCTGGTAAAGAAATTGGAAGGATCCTACACTAGCAACTTAGCAGCATACCTGAGAGCTCTAGAACAAAATGAAGCAAACACACCCAAGAGGAGTAGACAGCAGGAAATAATCAAACTCAGGGCTGAAATCAACCAAACAGAAGCAAAGAGAACAAAACAAAGAATAAATAAAACCAAAAGCTGATTCTTTGGGAGAATCAACAAGATAAATAAACCCCTAGCCAAACTAACTAAAGGGCCCAGAGACAGTATCCAAATCAACAAAATCAGAAATTGTAGCGAGAGATACTAGAAAAGGAGTGTCTGGCTGGCTCCCAGCTCAGTCGCCATGTTCTGGCACTAATGCCAGCTACCAGTGAGCTGCCTGGTCCCAGCTGAGTGTCCTCCAGGCTACTCTCTCTAGCTTGCCCCTGTAGCAACCAGTCATTGTGCTTCCAGCTCTGGTTCACTCATCCCTGGAGCCACTAGTTCCTTCACAGTCATATCTACCTGGTTGTTGGTAGATCCACCTTCCAGTAACCCAGCAAATCAAAACTCTAGATGCTTAAAGTTAACCAATGGATATATATATATATATATATCTCAATACACAAGATTCAAGATTCCCATACAATTTAGAAGGTTATCCCAATTGCCCTAACCTTTAGATTTCATATCTACCTATTTGCTTTAAGCCACTCAGGTCCATGTTGGCAGCCATTTTGCCTTCTTCCATCTCCCCACGTCTCTCTTCCCCCCCTCTCTTTGCCACCCTTAGCTCTGCTTCCCTTTTTCTGTCCAATCATAGGCCTCCCACCACAGAGATTGGGCAGGGAGAGAGTAGTGGACTTGATTATTGCTGGTATAACAGCTTTAATTACATTAATTGCTAGTACAAGTTCCTGCAATTGCTGTGACACAAGACATTTAAGACATCTAATTTTGCTAAAAAAAAAAAAAAAAAATGTTACTAATGTGTTGAATATACCAGAGGATTTAGATAGGCATTTGGAAGAAGGGATTGATGCTCTTTATCCAATTCAAATTACTGGAAGGAGGTTGAGAATTTAAGTGTAAGGAGCCATCTTAAGTGTCATGCCAAATAACATTGGATTCATGTTAGTTCTAAAATTTACATTAGTAGTCATTATAATTAGGAAGAAGTTTAATGACATATGCAGTGTATTTGGCATAATTCTAACACCTCTCAGGATGTTTTAATGATACATAGGGAGTTTATGAATTTCAAGAATGCTGCTCTGCTGAGCGTTGGTGTGGTAGATGTTGCAAATAAAATTATCCGTGGCCTGAGGTCAGTATTTCTATTTTAGTCAAGCTTCAAAAATGGCATATATAGCTTGATCATGCTAGCCCTTTTTGTCCTGGGAATACTTTTATTCCTGCCCAATGTGTTAAAGCTTTTCTTCAACAACATCAACATGTTGGCAGCCAAGTATGTGGCTTGAATCTGAAAATGAACCCCCAGACAGAGTTATTAAATTAACAGTCTGGCAAGCCAAGGACGAGTAAGATTCTGCACAGAACCTTACCAACCTAAGACAGAAGTGCATTGCTTTTAATAATGCATATTCCATGACAGGTAAGAAAGGCATTCTTGGCAGAACGACCTAAGACAGACTCGGTCTTGTTAATGAAATAAAAAAGGGGGAGAGGCAGAGAGCTTTTGGGGCTTCTTGGCAAGAATCTGACATGGGTCAAGGACAAGGAAATAGGCTGGTTAGCAGGAATATGACATTGGCCAAGGACAAGGAAGTAGGCTTCTGGCAGGAATCTGACATTAGGCTGGAAAAAAGAAGTAATTTCAGGTAGGAATCTAAATCTTAGGCTAGAACAAAGTAATCTCAGGCAGGAACCTAAATATTAGACTATAACAAAGAAGTAATTTCAGACAGGAATCTAAATTTTAGGCTAGAATAAGGAAGTAGGCTTCAGACATAAAAATAACTTTGGGCTAGGACAGCGAAGTAGGCTCAGATACTTTGGTCATCCTGATAAGCCCTTAGAAACAGTGATCACAGGAGTGTTTATGTAATTGAGTTTAATGCCTTGCTTTTCTTTTTAACTATTTGTGTTTATTGTCTTGCTTGTTCCTTGACTATTTGCATCTATTGTATTGCTAGACCCTCAACCTAGAACTGACCTTAATACATGCATGTAATCAAAATGGTATAAAAGCATAAAGGAGGAGGGGGATGGGATAGGGGGTTCTAGGGAGGGGAAATGGGGAAAGGAGACGACATCTGTATTGTAAATAAATAAAATATCCAATAAAAATAAATACAAAAAAAGAAATGAAAAAGGAGACATAACAAACTGAGGAAATTCAAAAAATCATCAGGCCTATGCTACAAAAGACTATACTCAACAAAACTGGAAAATCTAGATGAAATGGATGATTTTCTAGACAGATACCACATAAATCGAGAGCAGATAAACTATTGTAACAGGCCCATATCCCCCAAGGAAATAGAAGAAGTTGTTAAAACCTCTCAATCAAAAAAAAAAAAAAAAAAAAAAAAAAAAAAAACCCCGAGGGCCAGAGGGCTTTAGTGCAGTAACTCAGACCCAAAAGGACATGCATGGTATGTACTCACCAATAAGTGGGTATTAGACCCCCCCCAAAAAAAAATGTACAGAATACCCAGGATACAATCTATAGAACTCAAGAAGGTTAATGAGCCAAAGGCCCCAGTGAGGATGCCTCAATCCCACTTGGGACAAAGAAGAAAGCAATCCTGGGGGTGGGCAGGGGAGGGACCTGGATGGGAAAGGGGACAGGGAGGGGAAGAGGGGAACATGATCAGTATTGGGTGGGGGGACAGGAATGAAGTCCTAGGGCCAGCAGAAAGAATGGAAAACAGGCAACCTCAGGAGGTAGGAGGTAGGGGGACCCTCTTGAATGTACCACAGACCTGGGAGGTGAGAAACCTTAGATGAGGGAGGGACCTTAGATGAAATGCCCTACAGTGAGGAGAGGGAACTTGTAGCATCCACCTCTAGTAAAAAGACAGGACATCAAGTGAGGGGATGGGGTTGCCATCCCACAGTCAAAAACTCTGACCCAGAATTGTTCCTGTCTGAAAGAACTGCAGGGACAAAAATGGAGAAGAGCCTGAAGGAAAGGCAGTCCAGTGACAAGCCCAAATTGGGAGCCATCTCAAGGGGGGCCCCAAGAACTCCCACTAATATTGATACTATGGTGTGTGTGGTTTGTATGTGATTAGCCCAGGGAGTGGCACTATTAGGACGTGTGGCCTTGTTGGAGTGTGTCACTATAGGTGTGGGCTTTAGACCTTCACTTTAGCTGCCTGGAAGTCAGTATTCTGTTAGCAGCCTTCAGATGAAGATGTAGAACTCTCAGCTCCTCTTGCACCTGATCTCTGCCATGCTCCCACATTGATGATACTGAACTGACCCTCTGAACCTGTAAGCCAGCCCCAATTTAATGTTGTCCTTATAAGAGTTGCCTTGGTCATGGTGTCTGCTCACAGCAGTAAAACCCTAACTAAGACAGTGTGCTTACGAACAGGAGCCTAGCATGACTGCCCTCCAAAAGGCCCAACAAGCAGCTGAAAGAGTCTGATGCAGATATTTACACCCAACCAATGGACAGAAGCTGGTAACCCCTGTGATTAAATTAGGGAAAAGCTGGAAGAAGTTGAGGAGGAGGGTAACTCTATAGGAAGACCGGCAGTCTCAACTAATCTAGACCCCTGAGATTTCTCAGACACTGAGCCACCAACAGCCAGCATACACCAGTTGATATGAGGCCCCGACACATATACAGCAGAGGACTGCCTGGTCTGGACTCAAGTGTGAGAAGATGCACCTAACTCTCAAAAGACTTGAGGCCCCAGGGATTGGAGAGGTCTGTTGGGGTGGGAACATCCTCTTGGAGATGGGGGGGGGAGGGACAGGGGGGAGATATGGGATGAGAAACCGTCAAAGGGCAGACCAGGAGGAGAATAAAGATTTGACTATAAAAAAGATTAAAGAATAAAAAAAATTAAAAACAAAAGATTTTTATGAGTATTTGGCCTGCATGAAAGTATACTTGCATGCTGGCACCCTCAGGCCAGAAGAAGGCATTAAAGTCCCCTAGAACTGGAGTTACAGCCATGTGGGCTCTGGAAAATGAACTTGGATCAAGAACAGTTACAACAGTAAATGTTCTTAACCACTGAACCACCCGTCCAGTTCTCACGCCTGATTCTTCAAGGCAAATATGAAACACAAACAAGATGAAGGGAAGTGGTGACCCAATCAAAAGAAATCCATGTTAAGGATACCTTGGGCTTATTAGATTTATATCTAGTAAGGGTCTTTATTGCTGAGATAAACACCATGACCAAAAGCAAGTTGGGGAGGAAAAGGTTTATTTCCTCTGCATTACATCTCTGTACTACAGTCCATCATTAAATGAAGTCATAATAGGAACTCAAGGCAGAGAACTGGAGGCAGGAACTGAAACAAAGGCCATGTTGCTTCCTAGGTTGCTTTTCATGGTTTTCTCAGCCTTTGCCAAAAAGTGCCAGCAGCATCAGCCTAGGTGTGGTACCAACCCCAGTGAGCTCAGCCTAACCTCCCACTTCATTAATCAAGACAATACCCCACAGACTGGCCTATGAGCCTGATTTTATGGAGATATTTTCTCAATTAAGATTCCCTTTCCCCAGATATGTCTAGGTTTGTGACAGAAATCAACCAGCACAATATGGGGTCAAAAATATCCCATGAAAACCTGTACTTCTAAAGCTAGCAAATACAACCCCAGAGTACATGTCTCTGTTGGTTTTTAAACTGCTGTCAACAGTGGTAAAGACTAAATACATAAACCACCGACACAGAAATACGAAAATATCAAGTGTTGGAGAAACACCTCAGCAAACCAGGTGGTTGGAACTGAATATTTCTTCTAAAAAACATTGCTATTTTGCACCAGAAGGTATCAGTGAGATAGCTGTTTTCAAGTATGAAACAAGCCACTAAGTAGTCTCTAAAATCAAGCCTTAAGATAAACTTACCTTAGAACCAAAACATTGAGATCATTGCATAAAGTAACAAAAGAAGTTTCAGAAATAAGACATTTTTAGGGGCTGGAGCTGTAGTTCAGTGGTTCCCAGCACTACAAAACAAACAAACAAACAAACAAAAAACAAAAAAACCCCGCATCTTTAAAAATGTAAATCTTTATGTGTGACTTAATGTATTTTTATTTGCAAGTTTTGAAATAATAAAGTGTGCTGGCTAATTTTGTGTCAACTCAACACAAGATAGTCATTTGGGAGATGGGAACCTCTATTAAAAAAATGGACCCATAGGGGCTGGAGAGATGGCTCAAGAGTTAAGAGCATTGGCTGTTCTTCCAAAGGTCCTGAGTTCAATTCTCAGCAACCACATGGTGGCCCACAACTATCTGTAATGGGATCTGATGGCCTCTTCTGGTGTGTCTGAAGACAGCTACAGTGTGCACTTATATAAATGAAATAAACCTTTTTTTTAAGGGAAGAAAATGTCCCCATAAGATGGCTGCACACAAACCTTAGTGATTAGGTGAGAGCCCAGCCTATTGTGGATGGCCATCCCTGAGCTGATGGTCCTAGGTTCTAATGTTCTAGACTAATGGTTTAGATCTAGTAAGCATAACACTTCCATGGTCTCTGCATCAGCTCCTGCCTTCAGGTTCCTGTACTGGAGACTCCCTTCAATGAATTATGATTTGGAAGTGTATGACAAATAAACCCTTTCCTCCCCAATTGTTGTGTAACTTTTTCTGAGGAGAGGCACCCAACAGGGATCCCAACACAGACCAACATATGGATAACACCAAAGTTCAACTTGTTGAACCAGTGAGATTTATTTGAGTTACTTACAGGATCAGAAATGACCCACAGACAGCTGCATGACCAAGACCCATTCCAACATGGGTGACAGCTCACAAAATCTGGGAAACATGGAGGACACTGCACAGCCTGCAGGCAGCTCAACAGACTGGAGAGTATAATTTCCAAGTGACTCTGGTCTAAACCTCTTCTAGGCAACTGAACTGGTTTCTACTTCCAGGCAGCTGGTTAGGTCAGAGTCACTGTTTAACCTTTCCCCCCTCCCCCACCCCAGTCTTTTTTGCAGCTCAGATTACAAATCTTTGTAGTTCAGCACTTTCCTCTTAAGCAGGACTCTCAGCTTTAGTTTACTCTAGCAGAAGGAGACTTAGGTAGGAGAATCTGGTCAATTTTAGGAACTTCCTAAAGCTGTTTGTTTGTTTGTTTACTTACTTACTTAAGAGAGCTTCACTGCAGGATGGAATGGTTTTATTGTTTTCAGGTCTCTGTTCCAATTGTTTCCCACCCCATTCCCCACCACACACACACCCCTGCCCAGAGACAGGGTTTCTCTATGTAGCTCCAACTGTCCTGCAATTTGCTTTGTAGACTAGGCTGGCCTCAGACTCAGAGATCTGTCTGCCTCTGCTGGGATTAAAGGCTTCAAGAAAACATGTTATACAACTCCAACCAGCTTTTTGGTAATGGTGTTTCATCATAGCAATGCCCAACCCCAACTAAAGACATAAAGTTTATAATATATTGTGTCTATGTGCCCAAATACATTCCCATGAACACATGCAGTGGTTCAAAGTCATCAGGGGACAATCCTGGGTGTCTTCCATCTTTTTTGAGACATGGTCTCTGTTTACCAGGGCAATGCCAGGCTAACTGGCCATCAAGCTTTCCCTACCTCCCATCTTGCTGTAGAAATGCTAGCTAGCAGATAGTATTCATGGTCTTTAGGATTCAAACTTTGGTCTTCACAGATACACAGCAAACTCTAGGATGGGGCTGGGTGATCTCCCCAGCCCCAAATCATCTTCCAATTGCATGGCTTTCACTAACCTTTCCCCCTATTCTTTTAATCCTAGCACTTAGGAGTCAGAGACAGGTAGATCTCTGAGTCTGAAGCCAACCTGGTTTACAGAGTGAGGTCCAGAACAGACAGGGAATGCACTGAGAAATCCTGTCTCAAGAAACAACAAATAAAAGAGGGAAAAAAGCATTTTTTAAAAGTAGAGAACAGTTTTAAAAGATACAAATTCTACCCAAAATAGTTTAAAATGTCTTCTCTTTTGTCTTAGTACTAGTATATGCACACATTTAAATAATTTGGGGCAGGATAGATGGCTCTGCATTGAGTGCATACGCCTTTTACAGAGGACCTGGGTTTGGTTCCCAGCATCCCCATCAACTCATAACTGTAACTCTAGTTCAGTGGTTCACAACCTTCCAAAAGCTGCCGTCTGTTAATGCAGCTCATGATATGGTGACCCCAACTATAAAATCATTTTCATTGTTACATAATAATTATAATTTTGCTGTTATGAATCATAAATATCTGATAGGCAGGATTTCTAATATGCCACCCGTTAAAAGGTCGCTTGGCCCCTAGCAACCCACAGGCTGAGAACTGATGCCCTAGTTCTAGATTAGTGGTTTTCTTCTAGCCTCTGTATGCACATGGTACATGTAAATTCATGCAGACCACACACATACATATAGATTAAAAAATTTTTAAATGTATCCATAAGGACAGACACTGAACACTCCACAAAGCACAAAGACAGATGACACATCTACAGCATTTGTGTCTCATAACTGTCCTTAAATGAAACTTCTCAGTTCCTGGAGATGGGGAGTCATTTTGACTTTTTTGTGCCATGCTTTAAATTTAATTTTTAGTCTATCTGGGCTTTCTTTTGATGAATGGGGTGACAACAATCAATTTGATTTTCTCCAACAGTTTTCAATGAACAATTCCTCGTAGCCAGAATAACTATTAAAAGCCATTGTTAATGTATGCCTTCATTCCTATTTTTACCCATTTCCCATTAATCCAGCTATGTTTATACCATTATAACTGCTTTAAATTTAATAACACTTTTGAAAAATGTGATGTATCTTTTTGGTACAGCATGTTCCTTCTAGTTTTTTCTTCTTTCAATAGTATTTTCCTATTTTCATCTGTCTACACTTATGTATGAGGTTTTAAATTATATTAAAGCAAGTCTTTTGGTCTTTGGACCAGACTCACATATTAATCCAAAAGGAAATGAGGTGTTTACAACAGTCAAAATGTTATCAAATACTTGTAAGAGATTCTAGGCTCCTCCACCAAGGAAATCGTGTACATTATATATGCCTATAGCAAATGTGTACACTCACACTATGTATGCCCAAAGCACACTGTATACACACACCATGTATGCCTATAGTACATGTGCAACATTATATCTATAGTTGTACATTCATGCCTATACACTATACACTGTATCTACAGTATGTATACATATCACCTACAGCATGCTTAGAATCACCTACAGTTCATTCATAGTATGGACTATATGCCTATAGTACACAAGCTATAGATACCCACAGTACATTGATAAACATACCATCATGCCTAAAGCACATGTAAAACAGTTTTGTAGTCATTGATATAGAGGTTAAGGCTGACTGTGTCTGAGTTGTAGCTACCATGTTACAGAGCACCCTGTAAGTGGAACTGAATGTCATGTGACAACTGTAAACCAGGTATCAAGCCCAGGGACCCTGCACAAAACTTAAAAAGCCAGTTTAATGACATCTGTACAAGTTTTATTCTTCATTAGCCACAATACT
Source organism: Rhabdomys pumilio (assembly GCA_030674055.1). Lineage (NCBI taxonomy): Eukaryota > Metazoa > Chordata > Mammalia > Rodentia > Muridae > Rhabdomys > Rhabdomys pumilio. Next base: position 185,522,338 of record JANHMN010000003.1, read on the forward strand.
CTATAGTGAGAATATATACCTAATACAGAGGAGTGATTCAAAATCCACCATGTTTATAAGGAGAGAGCCCAAGCCAGCAGCTTTATAGACCAGCTCAGGAAGTGCTTCAGTCATGTTCTGGAAATAAGTGGCGAAGGACAGTGCCAGATTTGCCATGTCTTAGGACAAATGTCAGGAGAATAGACAGCAATGCTTCATTTGCTCTGCTCTGCTGGTGGGTAGCAAACTCCTTTAGCCTGCACATGATCTCCAAATTTTATATAAGCATTTGTTTAAGCCAATTTCCCAGGACTTGATGTTTAAATAATTTCTCTGAAAATCCATGGCTGTAATATTGACATATAAGTTTATGAAGAACCAAGAGCATTGCCACTTTTAGGAGAACGCCCAGTCTTACTGAATTTAGTAGTCACAATATTTAAACATGTAAGAACCAATACAAAATACAAATCATTCAACTCTTAACCCTAGAGCCATGCTGACGACCTTCCCAGAGGTGTAAACCAGCAGCACTCTTCTGACAATGGAATCAAGCCTAAAATGGAGATCTTCATGACAGAGACTGGGCCTGGTCAGGGGTCAGACCCATCACTGGCTCTGGAAGGTTTAAGTTAAGGTCTCAGCTAGTGCAGGAGGGAAGAGGCAGTGACTGCAGCTAAACAGCAGGAGAACAGAGAGGGAGCATTTCTTTGGGGAAAGAACAGGCACCTCCTTCCAAATATTCTAGGGGTCAGAAACCAAGGAAAATTTCTGTGGCAATGAAAAATGCAAGAGAGCCCTTTCTCTATGAACCCCTGTGATTTCTGCTTGAACTTCTGGTAAAAATGAACATTTTGCACAGTATTACGAAAAGCAGTAATGGACAGAAAAAGTGGATACTTCTTTCAGATGTCACTTAAGAGTGTCACATTCCAACCTTGAATTTTAATATCCCCATAGAGACCTACACTAGGATAAAAGCAAACAATATTCCAAGCTAAAAGCTCAAGAACACACACTATTAAAAAACAAACTCTAACAGATGGATAGCTAATGCACGGTTTTTGTTTTGCTTTTTAGTAGTTTCTTATTATCTCAGATTAGTGCATGTGTTGAATAATGCTTCATTTAATGATAGCTGCTTAATAAACAGTTGAATCTTAGCTCAAGGGCAATTCTTCTTACATACTAACCATGGAAATAATTACTGTGAGAGAGGATAAACAGCAGAAAAAAAAAAAAAAAAAAAAAAACCACAGCCCCAATACACCAACAAAATAAAAACCACAGCCCCAATACGCCAACAAAATAAAAACCACAGCCCCAATACGCCAACAAAATCTGGAAGGTTTGTTACGAGGTCATTTGAACAAACTCTACGTGCTCCTCTTCCCATTAACTGCAGAAACCAGTTTTGTTTGAAGCTCACTATGGCCTCTGCTAGGTCTATGAACCCTCTTATGCTGATAACCTTAGATGCTATTTGGTCTATACAGAGTATATTAAGGTGAGTGTGGAAACTGTTCCTGAGGAATCATTCATGTGTGCAAATTTGCAACCTGACAAAGTAAACGACAAGGGGGCAGCAGCTAGACAGGACTGAGCACTAGAGACACACACAGTGCCATGTCATGACCAGGGACATCTATCCTCTGCAGTCTCACCTACGCACATACCAACTTCACTGAAGCCAAAAAGAGGAGCAAGTGACTTGCAATAAAGACTTTGAGAAGTTTGAGTGATGCACAATCATGACAAGTTGTGCACAAGTTAGTTTCTTCTTACTAACCCTGCCTAGCTACTATTAGAGCTCAATTTTACTTTCTGCCCCCAAGAAAATAATTCCTGTCAGGTCAGAGTGTAGTTATGACAGCAGGTCACCAGATAGCTTAGTTAGACTCAACACCATCATCTGTTTGCTTTTTCAAGCCATTGCTTGAAGATGACCCTCCTGGCTTTTTTTTTTTTTTTTTTAAGGCCTACTTCTAGGCAAATGTACACACTAGCCATTTAGCCAAATCAACGGTATTACAGTGACTAAACGATCTATACAATTTGACCTTTAAGGATCTGATTGAGAAAGCAGCCCTCAGCAGGAGTAGAAAAACTGCACTGGCAAGAATACAAGTACACACGAAAAAAAAAATACTTTCAGGAACTACAGAGTGAGAGGGAACAATTTTATTTCCTCATAGTTGGAGACTAAGACTTCTGTAAAGATTTCAATTAACAAGAAGTGTCAATTTCACCTGAAGTTTTACAAACTGTAAAGCCTTCTTAACCACCAGGACACGTCCATCAGGAACACACTCACTTTCCCCATGTCTTTTAGTACCAGCACAGTGGTACCCAGCTTTGACTCAGAGAATGAGAATTTTACAGGCTTTCCCCTGCCTATTTTGTGCTAAAATAGAATTAATATGACTATTTCTCCATGAATTTACTAACACAAAAGCACCCATTTTAATGCCAATTTATTTAATATAATGCTTTTATATAGGGAAAGTTCTTTTGGAGAAAAAGAAGAGCACTCTCTCCCGGACAAACCACTAACCTATTATGTTTCAAGAAATGTTCCAACTTTGCTATTGTCAAAAATATTAAAGCTGTGTAGAAGAAAACAGTTCCAAATGATATTTACAACTCTGTGGTGAGCATTCCATCAGAAAAGTAAACTGGGCTTTTGGATAAAATGAAAAATCTCCTCTAGACATTAGAGCAGAAAAAGCTGTGCAGACCATAACAAGAATTTACTTGTCCTACTCAAGTTCTTCAATATAACCCAAATGAAATGAAGCCAATTAAACCCCCCATAAACTCTACCAACTGCAGACAAGCACCTGAAAGAATCAAGCTGTCAGCTCTTAACTATTCCTCCCCTGGAACACTGTTTACAAACACAGGACTGCTACTGGGTTAATGTTCTTGTCCCTGGTGTTCCACTTCTAACTCTGTTGCCCATTGAGTTGGTAGCAGTAGCTTAGGGGGCATTCTCTGAATGGTCAGCATCACTGTCAGATGGAACCTGGTAGCACAAAGTCAATGCTCACTTCACATTCAAACTTGAGGAGAAAAATACTTTTCCCTTGCCATGTCTAGTTTTGTTTATTAATGAAACACAACTAGGTAAGCTTCAGACTTTTGTGAAGAACTAAAGAGCACTGTTGGTGTAGTGAAACAGGTAATACAGCTTTACCACAGCTGAAAGGAGCTTTCAAACAACAGTGCAAACTCTCTCTGTTGCACTCAATTATCAAACATGATGTTTACAAGACGCAGGGTGGAGCTGACCTTTTATACATATTAAATGCACCCATTAAAATGAGATGGACCAGGAACTATTCACCATATTTGACTTTAAAAACTATTCATCTCAAGAGGGAACCCAGGGAGCAGGCCCCACTGTTGGGCAATCTCTACAGTATCACAACCCAAAACCATGGAGGGCTCAACCCTACTCGAGGCTGAGATCAGGGGATAGCAGAATGGAAACCACTCAGTAAGAGTTGGTCCCCATGAGAGCTGAGACAGCAGGATGAATTCTGACCAGCCTCTAGTGCTTCCACTTTCTCAATCAGGTTCTGCTACAAACACAAAGCCTTATCAGAGGCTTTGGTGGGCCAGTCTGAGATATCAACTTCTCTGGGAAGCATTGTAAGATTGATGACATGGTCACATAGCTGCAAAGTGCACAAAGCTCAAGGCACACAGTTGAAAACGGGAATCAATAGGGAAAGTAATAGTGAAAGCAGTTGTTAGCATTTTCCTCCACAAGACTAACTGCTAAACACAGACCAATCTGAATTTGTTTGGGGCGTGGGTGGAAACACTGTATTGTAACATCTGCTCGGTTTTAAGCAATGATATCTTGACATGAGACACCATGTTCCAAGTCCACAAATGAACAAGACAAGTGCTTTTAAAAAAGTTCTTTCTTTCTTGTATTTCTGGAGGAAGCCGATTCAAACGTTGAGCTTTACGTTGGCAACGGCCTCTCTCCAAGACACTTGCTCTGTAGATTAAAAGACTGTCCCATTTCAAAAATCACCCCCCAGTCTAGCAGCAATTGTTTTTGTTAGTTCTTGTTTTTAAAAACTGAAAATCAAAGAAAGAAGTCTGGTATCCTCTCTGAGAACAGCCTTTGACAGAGCTCCTGAGTGGTGCAGGCCCCACTGTGCCTGGAACAGTTTCTGTAGCTCCAGTGTGTCTTCTCTTGGGAGAAACGCGGTTCAACAGTCACTATCTATAGCCCCTGGAACTTGCACAAGCAGATGGACTGTCTGAAAAAAGGTCAGAAGAAAAACTGTGAGGGACAGAGAGCATTCTGCACATGCAAGTCCATTTTCCTCCTGATCTCTATCTCCTAGTGTGTTTACTTTAAAAACTTTGAAAAACAACACAATTCTGAGAAATGTGAAAATGAACCAATAGCACCAGGAACTGATGTTGGGGCATTATCTCACTCCTGAGTATGATAAAGAATCTGGTGGTCTCTTGGCACCTGCTTAAGCCCAAGGCCCAAATGACCCCAACTTCACATGCCAACCTGTGCCATCTAGACTATACCCCTACCCACATGGTCTCCATACTCATCCCTAGAAAATGGCTCACATGACAAACCCATCAAAACAATTAAAGCATTATCACTTACTATAAGCCAACTCATCTCCAGCTCTCTTCCGGGACTGGTCACCTCTGGGGATAAGAAAAGAGGAAACAGTCAACAAAACTGACTGGTTTCTTTACACAAAACCAGCAGGAATAAACTGATGCATGTGCCAGTACAAACAACAGATGCTTAAGGTTCTAACCCAACAGCCTGTTTAAAGACACTGGACACCAGCTGAGTCTTTTACCCAAAGTATTGTTAGCTCAAGGGTGCATATACTCTGTTGAAAATACGAAGTTATTAGGTGAGGGACCTATAAAGATGCTTTGCACTGACTACTAGGAACAGGTGCAAACTACCACGTTTTTGAAAACAACTCAGGATTCTGCTACCAACATCCCTAGTAACCAGCACGAACTAGCAAAACTTTAAATATCAAACAGAAGTTAAAAATCTTCCCCTCAAGCCCCAAACTGAGACTTTGAGAGTCTCAAAGTCTTTGGAAGTCCTAATCTATGGTGCTTGAAGACCTTTGTGGTGGAAAACACCAATCTTCAGATATGACACCCAGCCTACCAGCAGTCAAGTCCTGCACTAAAGTTAAGAGTGGTTGTGAATGGGCTATACGTCTCCCACAAATCACACTCCTGGCTTCCCAGACACTAACCCAGACTCCAGTGCTTAAGCAATGAGTAGTAATGGCACCAGTTGCTTGTCAATCAACTAAGGGCATAACTTATCCCATCTTTCCTGAACCCTTTTCTTAGTTTCTTCTGAGTTTTCTCCTGCCCATTGTTGGCTCTGTTGAATAATGTCACAAGCCATTTTTTCTTCTCCATATACATATTCATCCCTCTTTTCTAAGATGCAGAGCATACCAGCT
>JANHMN010000003.1:185527818-185565305 GCA_030674055.1 Rhabdomys pumilio
ATATGTGTGTATGTATGTAATGTGTGTGTGTGTGTGTGTGTGTGTATTTTTTTAATATGACAATTTTTAAATAATTTTCCAGATAGAGAATCCAGAAAAGTTCACTTTTTCCTTCTCTCATACTAGGACAGACATCTCTTGCTAGGCTAAGGATCCTTGACAGCTGGCAGGAAAACTATATCACATGACTGAGAAGTATGGGATTCTTTACAATGAACATCTAGAAAAAAATTCCATTATGTTTTCCAGGAATAGCCCTGAATAGCCTAAAAAGAAGATATCCAACTTTGTGACCTACCAAAGCCAGACAAGCAACTTATATGGTTATAAATGCTGATTAAAATCAAAGATACATAGCTTTATGTCTGGAACCTCTACTTCTAAACAAAGCATCCATTCCTACCTTCTCCCTGGATAAGTAACAGGCTGAAATGCAGATGTGAAAACAGCAGGCAGAACAAAGTAACTGATGTAGATGCCAAAGATAATACCTAATTTGTGAAGTCTGCCAGCTGTACACTGTCTTCTGCTATGAAACAAAAAAGCCCACACTCAGGGGCCACCATCTCGACTCAAACCACAGCAGTATCTTACAAAGTTCTACTGTACTCCAGAAACCAAGGACACCAATTCTCAGATGAAATATTTTATTTGTGAGATGTTTGTCAGGACTTGAAACTAGCCTTATGGCACACTCTAGCAGAGTTTGGAACACTGGTGAAATAAAACTTACAAATAAGCAGTAAAAGCGTTATTGGACAGTCTATGTGTTTTGAGTTTCTCTCCCCTTTCACATTAGTGAACCTAACTTTTCTCTAAAATAATCCCAGCTAGCTAATCACTAGCAAGAACATTAGAGTGACAGAGCATTAAATAAAAGGTCCATGACACAAGCAGAGAGGCTTTCTACAAAGGCTGAGCATGGCAGTCCTTTCTGACAGGTGGTTAAGCAAGCCTAAAGAATGAGTCCTAGGAGATTACCTTTGGCAGGGCCTACTCTGTTCAAAGAACCTGTGAGAACCATTTATAAGGCAGAGTTTAATTCTCACAGTAAATGTGTGTTGGGGTGACCTCCCTTACATTCTTATAGTGTGTGTCTGTTTTTTTCAATTGTTGATTACTATAAGGGCAGAGGGCTAAGCGCTGACACTATTTTGGTCTTATCATTTCTATATAGGCCTTCCCCGCCTTCCCAAAACATGAAGGTCAGGCAGTTCCTCATTGGCTAAAGGCAACCTAAGAGATTTCTGGCACTGTCATACTGCTGACTGGTTATAATAAAGGACAGCCAGTAGCTTTTCCAGTAGCAGGAAATAAGGGGGCAGAACTTATGGGAACAGAACAGGGAGCAAGGAGTGCCAAGCCACAGTGCTAGAATAGTCAGGTTAAGTTTACACAGTAGCTGGGAGACTGCCTTAGTTATGAGGCCACATATTAGAAGCCTCTGTGTCATTACTGAAATGCTGTCAGGTCAGCTAAGTCCCACAATAGATGTGCAATAGGGTGTTAACTATAAAAGTGGCGTAAGTCTGTGATAGACATTGCAATTTTATTACATCTTGGAATACTACCTAATTTCTTTAAAGCAGCTTTCAAGAATCCCACTATGAGTAATAAAAATTCTAATTTACGGCAAAATCCAAGATAGTTCCCTCACCCTGTTAGCCTTGGCAGCACACTACTACAGTGGTCCTTTTAAAGCAAAAGAAATACTACCCGAGGGTGTCCAGAGTCAGCTATTCCTCTCTTCCCAACCCAAGTCTTACAGAGCCATATATCCAGCAGCTCCATACCCTATTCACTTGTTCTAATCTCCAAAGTGGGGCTCAGAGATGCCTCTGGATGAAATTGAACCTCAAGGGCTCAGCAGTGGCCATAAAAAGCATATGCAAAATGGCAGCATTAATTACATTCCCAATTGTATCTACCCTTGACCCAGCCAAGCTATTTCTGAGATACATACACATCCAACAAGTACTGAATAAGGCATATTTTTGCTTCTCCACTGCAGTTCTGTTTGTCTGTATTACCAAAAATACTATTTGGGGCCTAGTTAAGTACCTTGTTAAGTAAATAAAATGTCTAATAGTCTAAGCTGACACACAGTCAATACTTGGGGGTGTGGGGGGAGAATAAATGAGGAAATACTTAAATGTTTCCTTGTATCTATAATTGAAAAAAAAAACTAGAATAAAAAAATCTAATAATAATGGTTACTTAATCTGTTGAGGTAGACAACAAGTAGAAATAAAAATTATTGTTTATTCTTGTATTATTTAAAGATAAATATGGGTAGGAGAAATTCTTGAGGCATTTGATGGATGCTAGGAGAGGCAAAGTCACTTTGGGGGTGGGGTGGGGGGTTGGAGGTGGTGCTGGAAGGTTGCCCACACCCCAGGAGGCAACCCTACATGTCCATGTACACGTGGACATCGCTAACTGAATTCTGAGTTATTAAAACAAAACAAAAAGGCAAAGAGGACATGAAGTTGGAAGGAAGAAATACTGAGAAGTATGGCAGATTATGGGGAGATTGCTATGATTAAGATGCATTAAAGACAGCCATGAAATTGTTAAAAAATATAGCAGTAATGGCCTGCGTATAAATACTCTAGCTAACAATATTGGGAGATACAGGATTCCTCAAATCTCAAAGAGAAAAGCCACTACTCACATCTGAAGCAAACCCCTCTGCACTGACAGTTCTGGTATAAGTTGTTAGGGAGGGAAGTAAATGGTCAGTAGACTTCTCAGCACCTCTACTACCTCAAGACTACAAGATGTTACCATGACAAAAAAAAAAAAAAAGGCAATAAAGTCTAATCTGTGGACCAACAAAGAACACCAAACAACAATTACAGAACTCCCTTTCATAACCAAAATAGATTAAGTGACCCAGATAAAGACTGTTTGTTTGTTTGTTTGTTTTTTGGGGGGCCTGTTTTTCTGGTTTTTCATTCTCCTGAAATTCAGTTTGCCCTCAGAATTGTTTAGAAGAATGTTTATCCCTGTCTTTTCTATGAGTTTCCTCAATATTAAAGTATTCAGATACCAGAAGATAGGTAAAATGGAAGTTACTAGTGTATCCTTGAACAATTGATTTCCTGACTTTTATGTTAATTCATTTTAACATAAATATTAAAACAGGCTGGGCAGTGGTGGCACACACACACCTTTAATTCCAGCACTTGGGAGGCAGAGGCAGGCCAATTTCTAAGTTCAAGGCCAGTCTGTCTACAGAGTGAGTTCTAGGACAGCCTGGGCTATACAGAGAAACTTTGTTTCGAAAAGCAAAAATATATATATATATTAAACCAGAAAAAAAAAAAAGAAAAAAGAACTGTACTTTTCCAGATTTTTTTGGGGTATGGGCATAATAAGGAATTGCAAACATTTTTGAAAAATAAAACACATATACTAAAAACAAGAGAAGCAAACTTTCTGAACATTTATAAAGAGATACTCTATCTACTTTTAAGGAACATTTAAATTTAGAGAAAACATGGAAGACAGTTTAGTGGGAAAATGCATAGTAATTCATTGTAATATTTTAGTAATGTTTTTGTCAGCTCAGGATTAATGTTACAAACTTCAAACTGGAAGAGCCTCGTCAGTCTAACTGCCCTTTCTCCTAAATCCACATAGAAACAAGCAGCTTCCACCACAGAAAGCCTGCAGCCACAGCTCTGCTCTCAGCGACTCCTCGGCCCAAGATGCTCAGCAGCACCAGGCCAGGCTGGAAGCCTTGAGAAATGGGAAAGCGTCACTAAGGAAAAGCCAACTTGCCTGGTAAAACCGTTCTGTATAAGTTCTCTTTGAAGCTTTTGATCTTGGGCAGCATACTCAGAAAGTTCAGATTCCACAGCCGGGGGCAGAATGTTTGGAATAAACTTAGAAAACAATGTCGGAGCCATCTGAACCCATTCTGTCAAGGAAAACAAATAAATCATCAAGGAAATAATAATTTAAATAAAACAAGCAAGTTTCTTACTTAAATAACAAAAAGTTGTATTAAACCAAATAATAAAACCTAGTGTATCCATCCCTCTTTTGGTGAACATACAAAAATATATGTATTTTTGTATATATTATACAAAATTATATCTATAATTATAAAGAAAATAGACATTTTTACATTATTGATTCAAGAAAACTTAATCTGTAACTTTTTAGTAAATATCATTTAAAAAATTCTAAAGATGTAGGCAAACATATATGACATGACTAGGCAATTCCAAGTGAAGAGGGCAGCCTGAGAGCAACCCCAGCTCTAGGGCTCACTAATCAAAACAACAAAGCCCAGACCACACTTCAGAGAGCAAGGAAGCAGAGAACCAGCAGATGTTTAGAAATAAAAATCTTCTCAATCCCGGTTGAAATACAACCCAATGTGGGAGAGGGAGCAAAACAGTAAAGGTAAAGAAAATTGCATGTCATGAGACCAAAAGAATAATTCATAGAAAATAAAAAAGCAAGGAGAGGTCATAGGAATATATTTTTCAAGACATGACAAAAATGTCAGGTTCAGGGATGAGTAAAAGACAGGAATGGACTATTTGAAGGAAAAAAAAAACAATTAAAAAGGCTTGTAAATATTAAACTTTATTTATTATGCAAGGTAAAACACATATGCACACTGGTCCTCCACTCAGGGATGGCATTGATGCCTCGCCTTCCTGACTGGGTTTTCCATGAGCACTGCTCAGTCTTTTCCAAATGTCTCAGGTTAAGGCCTTCAAGATTCCTCTGTAAACAGTGTGGCTGTTTATATTGAAAAACTACAAACATGCCAATGCTTGATAAACCCGTAAGCCCACTTGAAAAGCTGCTGCAATCTGAAATGGCCACAGTTTTGATGCTGTATAGTGAGTGGTAGGCCAATGGCAAGTTAAAAAGTAGGGAAAAAAATGTCCAACTGGAGAAGAGCTAAATTAAAGGAAACATGCAGTGTAGGGAATGGAGCAAGCCAGCCTACACCTTCCTCGCACAGCACCACGGCAAACACTCTGCGGTGTGCCTCTCTGGCATGTGGTTTTAGAAAGTCATTGGGGTGTTCTGGGTAATGACCAGCCAATTATCTGAGGCACAGAAGCCCAATCCTTCCACCAATTGGTGTGACTTCTAGTCATTAAAATAAAGATAAAGAAACAAAAGTGTGTCTAGTAGATGAAAAGAAGCAGGGTAAGATGGCTGAAGCTGGTTCTAGTTGAGTTACTAAAAACTCAGATGAAAACTTAGCATTAATGCTGTCCTCCAAATTGCCAGTGGGTCGGGTCAGGAATCTAAGGTTGAAAACCTTCCAAGGTGACTCAACTGTGGCACAGAAAGGCTAACATTATCGAGGACACCCGTGACAGAAGACATGTCTACATTTAAAATTCAGCTTTGAAATATTCCAACCTTTATCTGTCAGGTGCCTAGAATTTTACTAGACCAGGAACATAATGGGTACTCCCCAGACATAAAAACGTCAAAACATGTTTAATAACATCTCTGAAAGCGCCTAGGGCAGCAAAAGGTTAGTCTGTGATAAAAGTCACCTTTTGAAAAGAACAATTCTCAAATACAGAATTTTCCTCATAAAAAGTATAAATCCTATTACAAGAGCCCAACCTAGATAAAATAGCATTTAGATAAACAGGCACCTACATTTTTTTCTACCCACAGTGATAATAGCTTTATTCTGCAATTTTGCTGCATGTGTAAAAGGCCATGGCTAATAAACCTGCCTCCTTAGAAGGCAGATTTTGTCATATTACACTGGGAAGACTTCCAACATAAAAGAAAAACGTTATTTATAACCTAGTACACAAGAAATAATCACGAGGCATTTTAATAACACTATAAAAATAAAATTCAAATATTTGAAAAACTAGAACAAAAATTAACAGCTTACTAGAACATGTAATAAAATATTTTTATAACTTTATACAATTATTTTATACAAATGATTTGTTAAAATATCAAAGAATAGAATTTAAGACCAAAGTCAAAGTTGCATAAACATTTACACTCTATATGTCACTGGTCATGTTACAGTGACCTCAGAAAGACTATTTCTTGAATCTACTTCCTTAATACCAGTTTCGCTTGATTCTTATTTTAGCAAGCCAAATTTTAAAGTGTCTTTTAAATTAATTACCATCAGTTATGAGTTAATTAAAATAATCATTAAATTCAAGTGATGAGTAACTACAGCTAAAAATGCTGATCACTGGTATTACTACTGATGAGCACATTTCATTCACATTTGACTTCTTTGAATCTCTAGGTATCAAAATAATTTCACAGAACAGTAATTTCTGGTTTTTTTTTTTTTTTTTTTTAAAGAATCCTTTGTGTTTACTGACTGCAGGACAGATTTCTAAAACTTCCCTTATGGGCATGCTGTAAACGGCTAGACAACAGGAAGACAACTACAGGGCTCTTTGGATTTCTTTGTATCTAACCACAAGTTTACTATGAAATAGGCACACTAAGGTCTTTTACAGGCCTTGCTTGTAAATAAAAGCACTGTTTATGTATGTTCCCTTTATCAACTGTTCTGGATTCCTTGGCAGTATGTAATGGACTAGAAAATGTAATTTGAGTGTGTATCCCTATGCATATTTACAGTGTGAAATGAAGGAGAAACTGCATAACAACAAAGACAAAACTAAGACCAAACACGAGATTCATTTTTCTTGCTTTGTTCTGCAGAAGTCTAGGTATGCAGCATTCAGGCTGGCCATAGACTCACTACATTCTTGCTTCAGCATCACAAACGATCACAAATGATGGTACTTACAAGCATCACCACCACACCCAGTAAATGCATCCAGCCAAATATGTTTGTGGATCTCTCTCAAGGTGTTACAAAAACCAAAGCAGCTGTTTTTTACTGGTAGAAAACACTTCTGAGAAAATTCTAAACCAACATTTCACTTTGATTTGAGCTCCAGGATTTCTGCTGCCATAATCCCAATTGTCAGTTAGCCTCATGAAGCATGTAAAGAAAACTGCCCGCTTGGATAAGGCTGTAATAAATAGAAACACAGGTCCAATCCCAACAGAAATGACTGGTGTTTACCTGGTCTGAGAGTGTACAGGCCTTTCACAATATTTGCCATAGTTGAAGGTGTGACCTGAAATGGTGTTGACTGGGCTTCTAAAAGTAAAGCTGGAATAAGAAGAAAAAACAGGTAAAAAAAAAAAAAAAAGAAAAAGAAAAAAAGAAAAAAGAAAGAAAAAGAAAGAAAGAAAAAAGAAAAAGATCAAAAGAGAAAAAAGAAAGATAAACACAAATGAAAAAGAATAAAAGAAAAAAGCATGTAACACTTGCTAACAGTAAAAGTTCTATTAGTATTTCTAAGGCTGAATGAGTAAATGCAAGAAAAGAGCAGCACAGGACAGAGCGAGAGCTTATACACAACAGATCACACAAGCCTTCAGCACAGCACTCAGTAAAACACTGTCTGCACTGTTTGCTGCAGCAGCAGTAAGCAAAGCAGTGAAAAGAGGGGAGTCTGAGAGAAGTGAAGCCTTCTACAGCAACAGCTCCAGGGCACGCATGAGGTAGCTCAACGTGCCTCCTAAGTAGGAGAAAAACAACACCTGAACCTTCTTTCTTCAAATCACTCTCATCTAAAATGCTTGGATCACAAGTTGCGAGCATCCCTAAATGCAACAAATCTGAAATACTCCAATTTCTGTCATGCTCAAAGAACTACAGATTTCAGCAGGAAATGGTGGTATATGCCTTTAATGCTGGCCCTCAGGAGACAGAAGTGAGCAGATTTCTCTGAGTTAGAGGTCAGCCAAAACTACATACTGAATCTCTCCCCGCCTCAAAAACAAAGTAAATTATGGATCTCTGAGCATTCTGGATTTGCAGATTAGGGATACTCAACCAACAGCAATTTTATTAACTGTATCAATTTTATTAACAGTATCAATTTTATTAACTGTATCAAAGCCTACTTTTGCAAATGCCACAGCTCCATCTTCTTGTAAAAAAAAAACCTGCCCACACAAAAGGCCAGAGAAAATGACAATTCACCTTTTCTACTTTTCTAGCTGTGGCAACAACAAAGCTAAGCCTGACTTTTGACTGTGAACAGAGTCAGCTTTCTTTTATATTACCTACTACATTTCCTCCATGTTTAAAACAAGTCATTACTTCAATAACCCTTCTAGATTGTATAATTAACAGACACTAATAACTATTTATTGGACAGAGCAAGTGCTACTGCCCTAAACCAGTTAATTTCTAATCCCTCTCAAAGATAAAAAAAAAAAAAAAACCCAAAAAGCAAAAGACAAAAAAAAAAAAAAAAAAACCCAAAATACCCACTATCTTACTATTCAAACCAAAAAGGGAGGTGGAGGGGGGGAGGGGTAGAAGAAAACTAAATAGTGGAGTTTTATATAAACCAGATTTGTAGTTAACTGTTTTTCCTTTATCCATGTCTTTTTTAAATGAAAGTATCTCCTTCCATCCAGGACTTGGTAACTTCAGACATAGGAACTCCATGGGACTTCACTAGCAAAGGCCACGGGCTGCTTTGTTTATTCTTCTCATCTCACCATCCACAGATAACAAATTTAATTCTGAGTGACAAATTTTAAAGATGATAAATGGAAACTTACAAGTCACGATACTCTAAAACATAATGCTTAAAAACTGAATTTCTGAACAAATTTCTATATTCTGAAAGCCTTAGGTATTCAGCATGCACCCCAAATGTAAGTGCTCATTTTATCCTAATTTTTTTTTTGACCAATGCCTGAGGCCTTCATGCTCAACTACATACTCAAAACTGTGGCTAACTGCCAACAGCCCCTACCATAATTCCTATGTCAACCTGACAGCTATGAAGAAACAAATTTTAAAACATACGTGACTTATGAAGTGGACATAAACAATTTGGGATGAACTAACTGTAAATAATTATATTCAAGAATAAACATTACTAGAAGCTGGGACGTAGCTCAGTTCGATAGTGTTTACCTACCTATCTGTACAAAGTCCTGGACCTGATCCCCAGCACCACACAAACCAGGAAGGTGAAAGGAAGATCAAAAGTTCAAGGTTATCTTTAAGAGTTTCCAACCAGTCTGAGCTACAAGACTTCATCTCAGTAAAGCAAAATGAAACCTCCAACTTGTAAAGAAAGAATTATTAAGAGTTGATAAGGTATTTTAATAATTTGGTAACATCCCTTCTTCTCAAAACTCTTTGGATAAAGTATTATTTAAAGGATTTTCCAGCTTTTTTTGCCCTTAAGAAACTGGGACTTGGGGATGCAATGGGTATGTATTTGGGGGTGGGATGGTGGTTACTGAACCCAGTAAGGGCTGACCTTTGTCATCTCTGTTTGTAAACTAGATCATGAGCAGCAGCCCCTACCCTACCCTACCCTACCCTACCCTACCCTACCCTACCCTACCCTACACTACCCAACACAACACACACACACACACACACACACACACACACACACACACCGCCCCTATCTAAAATCAGAGCTAGGTGATGGCCAAGAGATTGTAAGATGTGTACTTCCTATGACCCTGTACATGCTCCTCCTTCAAACACGGACTGCTACTAGAAAAGTGTCAACTTAGTAACGGGTTTCTTCTGAAAGCCATGTATTAAAGAACAGTGTCCTTCAACAAGCCTGTTACTCACAGATGCACGTCAATCAGGGTATTAAGCCTGGGGGTAGATGTCCAGTCCTAATCTCTCACTGTGTTATAACATTAAAGTCTTAAGTATCTGGTGGATCCTGAGCTGCTCTGAGGTTTCAAATGTTCCTTGGTGCTATAATGTTGTATAGGCTTTCTTTCTTTACATTCTCATTACATTTATTTACAGTGTGTGTGTGTGTGTGTGTGTGTGTGTGTGTGCATGTATGTGGTGCACATACATGCATCAATGAAACACTGCATATGTGGAGGTCAGAAGACAACTTGCAAGAGCCACTCTTTCCATTTACTCTGCAACAACCGGACATATTGAGCCATCTTACTGTCTTCATTGTTCAAGGGATCCTCTCAGTAATCTGGTCTGGAAATGAAAACTAAAAGAATTCAAATAGTAGCAAACTACAACGGTTTCAAACTAAGAAAATTTAAGTACAGTCATTTGACTCTGCAAAGTAAACTCTATCTTTAAATGCAAAAGTCAACACATTATACTTTCTCTGTAAATGTCCAACCTATTGCTATATGTTGATTGTCACATCTGCTCAATACAGCACCAGGAAATATTTTA
Organism: Rhabdomys pumilio; assembly: GCA_030674055.1. Lineage (NCBI taxonomy): Eukaryota > Metazoa > Chordata > Mammalia > Rodentia > Muridae > Rhabdomys > Rhabdomys pumilio. Next base: position 185,538,074 of record JANHMN010000003.1, read on the forward strand.
ATTAATGTAAAACCTAGCTATGCTTTCTGTTTAATTCAAGGTGAAAACTAATTTGTAGGTTAAGTAATTTTTTACCAGTCAAAACCTTAAGTCAGTTTATTTTCTAAGGACACTGAGCATGCAGAGCACTGAGGGAAAACCAGTCTCACCTACAACCATCATATTCACAAAACATTAATTCATACACATGAGGGCACTGAGAACCAATCTGGTTTTGACACACAAGATCATTTTGCCTTGGCTTACTAAGTTTAAGATATGGACAGCAGACTAGTTTGAAACACGAGCAATGGGGGTCCATGATCTACGCAAGGAGCCTAGGTTCTGTGACTGTTTATCTAATAGAATGCAGAAAATTTTTTCTGAGTCTAAGACTTTAGACATTTATAGTTTCCAAGCTGCTACTTTCTGAATCTTGGAATACTCACTGTTGGAGAAAACTAAAAACCACACTAACGTCTGAATCATGTAAGCCACCAATAGAAAGTCCCAGTTGGGTCACATCAGCCTAAGCCCCTGCAGACTGCACAGCAAACTAAGATGTGCTGGCTGAAGCCACTGTTTCCAAATGACAGTTTAAAAATCCTTGTGATGATCACCTGTGCAACTGTTAAAACATTTATAGGGCTTCCTCTCCTGGGACCCAAACCAGTGTGACTAGCAGTCACTTTCTGTGATACCTAGAAATATAATACCTAGTATAATACCTAGAAACTGTTCAATAAATATCTAATAGGTTTAGTTTTATCCAATTTATAAAAACTTAAGGGTTTTTTCCATTTGCTGGGAAAAGGATATATCTGCCTATAAATATCAATTTCATGAGAAACCCAGACTGGGAAGTACTCTTACCCAATCTAAGTACAATATTCTTCACATGTGTCCAATAAAGTTGACTTCAAATTATTAGCAGTATAAAGACATATTTAGAAAGGAAATACGTATTTCTACCAGATGTAGCATTTCTCCATGGAATTTTAACAAAGAAGAAAACGTACTTTAGGCATCAGTACCCAATGCTCTAACTAGAAGCTGTTGCAGCAGTATACCTCACCGTCTAGCACTTTGGAGGTTCAGGCAGGAGGACTTCTTAAACTTCCATGCCAGCCTGGGTTATAGAGCAAGACTGTCTCAAAACGAAAGCAAGAAGAATATCTCAAAATTAATGTACAAAAATCTTATATAAGTATCTGACCCGTCTTAAAAATAATGCATGTTATAAATCCAAGCTTATGGTTCTCCTATTTTGGACTCTGGACTCTCTGGGAGAATGATTTCAATTAAAGCTACATTATTGTGTGAAAACTGTGCCTTGCAAAAGTGACCTGGCCCAGTACATAAATCCCTGTCTTCATTTAAAAGCAAAAGTGCAAACAAGAGCTTGTGGTCAAGCTTTAAAACAATTACTTTATAAATTTCAGTAAAACTTCTGTGTGGCAGCAATTAATTACAACTAAAAGTCTTCAAAAAAATATAAACTATAATCCACATTAGCTACAGAATACTAAAGAATGCCTTGCTGAATACTGACCAAAACATGAGCTTCTGAAGGTGCTGAGTGACTAACGATGGTTTGCTTGGAGTCCACTCAGGAGAGGGAAACTCCCTTAAAGAGGAAATGATGTCACCTATTGTTAGGCAAGGACTGGGAAAGACTGACTGAGCTTGGAACATGGATCTTAATTAGCTATCTAAACAGCCACAGTAAATATTTTACAAATACTAATCCACAGGAAGCTAGCAGCTTGATAACGTGGTGAATAGCAGACACACTAGACTAACAGTAGAAACCAAAGAAAGCCTGTGCTCGCCTTCACAGACACCCAGTGCTCGTTCTTTCAGAAGTCCGTGGTGACACATGACCCTCCTAATCATGCTCCTGCTCAAGGAAGAAATGGCAGCACAGAACAGGCTGAGTACAAGACACCGTCCAACAAATGACCTGCCTAAGTGGCCCACAACAGTAGGTGACTATTAAGCCAGTTTCTCTCTATAAGACTGAGGTAAACTTAACAACTTCCTGCTCTCTGGCTCTAGAGATGTCAATATTGGAGTTTAGAGACAGTGTTCTCAGATGAAAGGAAAGAGTAAGAGCTGGAGAAGGAAGGGAGAAAGAAAACAGGAGACAATGGCTAGTGCTGTCTCACCCCCACAGAGAGCAAAGGTTACTCACGCATTAGGCTGTAGATGTGCTTCTCTGCAACGTGTTCCGTAAACAGTTTTATAAGGTCATCTTTTAAGTCTCTGTTAAGCTTAGTTTCTATGTAAAACTTATTCTGGAAAAAAAGTAAATAAGTTTTTGTATATTAATAGGGAAAAGTAATCACTCCCATGAATAGGAAAACTAAATACTGTTTTAAGGAATAATGAATAAATGTATTGATTAATAAAATAATAAAATAATAAAGCCCAGCAAACAACAAAACCCAGCCATTCCTAGTCACCGGTCTTTTTGGCATGAGGTTGGAAGATCCAAATATTAACTTCACAATAATATGTAAACAGTACAGAGCCACACTGTGTGAAAAGTCTTTAAGAGTTCATCACCAGGGCTGGAGAGATAGCTCAGAGGTTAAGAGCACTGACCGCTTTTCCAAAGGTCCTGAATTCAATTCATAGCAATCACATGGTGGCTCACAACCATTTATAATGAGATCTAGTGCCCTCTTCTGGCCTGGAGGCATACACACAGGCATAACATTGTATACAACATAAATAAATAAATCTTTAAAAACAAAAACAAGCTCATCACCAGCATCAAAAGGCAATGCTGGGAGACTCAAGAAAGCCACCCCTCAGCACCCGATGCTTAGGGCAGGCAGGAAGTGGAAGCTACCAGAAGAGTCCCTTTATACATGCCCTTCAGTAATGGCCACTGTAACAAATTCTAGACATCATCTCTGCTCAGAGACAGACACCCTTATCAGGCTGAGAGCAGTGACTGAAGGAAAAGTTCTTCACTTATATCCAATAAAAGATGACTGTGGTGTACATCAAGGAATAAAACAGAAACCCTGACACCAACATCCCTGGGAACTGCCTACTCTCAAGGTCTGTTACAAGATGGACTGACATTCCTTATTTACTGGAGTAGCTTTAAATCAAGTTTTCTTTCTTACCAAAATCCACCTAACTAGGAAAACACAAAGAAAAATCTGAAACTGTTAAATATGTTCATGTTTTGAATGCTAGCTCAATGAAAAAAGAGTAGAAAACACAAAGGGAATGAAAACATTTTTCACTCACTCTTAGTTCAGAAGTATTTTCCTCTCTGTTTAAAAAGAGGGAGAAACTAAAAATAAGATGCACATACTTGGTTAAAAATTATAGCTATGCCATGGGTGAGTAAGCAAATGCCTTCATGAGCTGATCCTGTGTTTTAGCTTTACAGGTCCCATTCTATAGAGAAAATGACATGTCCCACTTGTTCTGAAACAGCTTTGCATGAGAACCACTCCTCTCCCTGCTGAGCACCTACTGCTTGGACCTTGGTACCTGGCACCTTTACCCTAATGTTAGGACCTAGGAGACTTTTCTCCACATAAATAAAGAAACATGCCACTGTGTTAACTGTGTATTTTCTTGTTTTCCATAAATTGTTAAAACAATCCCCAACTGATAATACAAATATGTATGTATGTATGCAATGTGTGCCTGTATATATATATATACATACATGCATATATACATTTAGTGTTTATATCAATTTATGAATTTGAGAAATTTTATACATAAAATAAGTCTTTCAAGACAATTTTAGCAATTCATTCTACTCTAAATTATAGGTCTGTTTCTTTTACAGATTCATCAAAAGTAAGTATTTCTAAACACTTTTCAAAAAGTAATTTAAACGTAATTTTAAGTTATATTTAACAGTGCCATTTGATATATTTTTCCTTTTTTATGCTATTTATTTTCTGTAAACTACCTTGTTCATACCAGACAAAAACATAGTATTGCTGACTTTTTTCTAACTAATCCACAAAAATTAATTATCGAAGACAATAAACCGGTATCTACTGTTTTACAAATTTCCTACAATGTTCGTCATCTACTTTGGGTATTTTTCTGAACAAATGTTTCAGGCTTTCATCATCTAACAGTCTCCTTCCTGACAGGATTTAAAGGTCTCCTCTCAGCAAGTATATGAGAATGGGGCCTGTGGGGATATTGAGGAGGTAGGAGAGGAGCACAGAAAGAGAGAGGGTTGAGAAAAACATAAGCAGAATATACTATATACATGTATGAAACTGTTAAAGAACAAATTTAATAAAAGGAAATTGTGGAAAAGATGGAGAAGAAATGCCCTTCAAGCTTTCTCACCTCCAATTTCTGGCTTATTCTACTTAGATTTGCTGTAAGAATAAGGTGGTAATTAGACTCTATACTCATAAACACACCCATCTGTAATCTGACTCAGGAATGGAAACAGAAATTACAAAATAAAGTAAATGAAAACAGAACACAATTAACTTTTCATGGTTTGGGAAAGGGAGGCAGGGCTAACTTACCATATATATGAAAAGAGGCACGATGCTCTGCAATGCTCCCATATACTGTCCCAGAGCTATATTAAATCTTTCAATATAGAGATCTGGAGGGCTGGCCTATGAGAAAGAATATCAGCATAAGTACTCTGGGAAACCAGGTGAAAGTCTTTCTTCAACCCCTATAATACAAACCAACTCAGAAAGAATCTAAGATGGGGGAGGTACTTTACTCTAAAGTCAATTCAGACTTCTTTGTTCCAAAGTCTATTATATGACACTTCATTTTAGTCACTATTAAAAACTGTGTGGCTTTAACCTATTAGCTAAAAAGTATGATTTTAATAAATCACCACTGATTAGAGATACTTCTTAAAGGAATCAAACTATACTAGGACCTGGAACTAGGGGGGAGAGAATTCAAGCAAGTAAAATAGGCACTAGATACTACCAGAGGGGCTGAATTAATGCCAAACAGTTAAGCACACTTGCTGCTCTTACAAAAGAACCCAGGTTCAGCTCCCAACACCCAAATGGTAGCTTAACCTTTGGTTCTAGGGAATCCAACACCATCTTCTGGCCTCCACAAGCACTGTATCATGTAGTATACAAACATACAATGAAGTAAAACACTGACATGTATAAAATAAAATAAACCAATCTTTTAAGACACTATTAGAGTGGCTAATACATTTTTTAATTTTATCTCCATTGTAAACGACTTCTCTAGTTAACCAACTGTCAATAACAGAAGGACTCAAATGATTCACATATGCCTGCAGGTCTAGACTGAAGTACAGTATAATGCACACCTAACTTTACTCACTCCTACAAAATACTAAGTCATAAAGCTACTAAGGAACCTCTCCAAATTTACCACATGTTGATTGAACATGTCTTGTCTCCCAGTACAAGACATTATTTCAGATATGGCATATCTAAAATAAGGAAATAATTAAAATTTCATAAAATTATAAGGGCATGGTCCTCATCCTACAAGACCATGCCTTTAAAGAGACAACAAAGGGTTTCTAAATCTTTGCTATCAAAATGTGGCAGGGAGAAAGCTTTGGTGAGAATGTTTTATCTGCAAGCCAGGAGGAGTCTTCACCAGGTACTCTTAAGCCAGAACCTCGATCTGGAAACTTCTCAACTTCCAAACCACTGTAAGAAATAATTTAAATTGCCCAGTCTATGGTATTTTGTTGTAGTAGCATAAGATGTTACATTTTACAAAACTATATCTATGCACTATTTTATTTTATTCTTTAAGTTAATTTAACATTAGATAAGTCTAAATAAAACAGACTAAAATTATTAATTAAATTAAAAAAGATTAGGGGGCTGGAGAGATGGCTCAGAGGTTAAGAGCACTAGCTGCTCTTCCAGAGGTCCTGAGTTCGATTCCCAGCAACCACATGGTGACCCATAACCACCTATAATGAGATCTGGTGCCCTCTTCTGGTGTGCAGGCAGAAATATACACAGGCAGAACTCTGTATATATAATAAATAAATAAATAAATAAATAAATAAATAATCTTTAAAAATATTAAAATATTAGCAAATGATAAGATACATGTATTCAACTAAAAATTCCTGAGGGACAATGCTGGGGAGTGGGAATGTATAAAATACAAAAGCAAAACACATTCCATATAAGGTCTGTCCTTTGAAAACTTCATCATCTGACAACCAGACCTTAAAGACAACATCACGCTTTTAAGTTCTGCCACACTAAGACTCCTAAGTACCAAGTTCAACCACATGAAATTAGGAGCTGAAGAAATGGCTCAGTGGTTAAGAGTGCTTGCTGTTCTTCCAGTTAACACCTGGGTTTGAACCCCAGAACCCTTATCAAGCAGCTCACAACCTGTAATTCCAGAACCAAGATTTTCAGCCCTCTAATGACCTCTTCAGGCACGCGCGCGCACGCGCGCGCGCGCGCACACACACACACACACACACATATACACACACATACACACACTCAGACACACTTAAAATAAATGAAATTATAGAAGCTGTGTCTAAAGCTATTTGAGAATTGTTTAATGTTCTAATACTCTAAAAGTCTAATGCTTTGACTTCTACCTAGGAGCTTGGAATATATGCTGGGAACTATCTCCACTTTATGTCTCATTACAGAGTACTTAAAGGTCTGATATTTACCTTTCCATTTCTTTTCCTAGTTCTCCTTAACTACCTGTGGAATAAAGGCTGTCTCTATCATACATACGTAAGCAGAAAACAGCTCAGAAATATTTAACCATTTGAGTGTGATTCCAAGCTAAAATCTGGAACCGTTTGAAAAGACACATGTTGTATACATGAGGAAGGGTGCACAGCAGCTATGTGCCTGACACTTAGAAAATCCATTAATATTTTAAAAAGTAATCTTCGTCAACCAGAAAACTTGGGGAAAATGGTTTGCATTACAGGCAAGCCTAACTACCTTTAATGAACAGACTGGCAAACACCATCTTCCTCAAAACAGCTTCAAAGAACTCAGGAAATGATATTCAGCACTCAAAGAAGTAAATTCTACCCATATAGAAAAAAAAATTGAAAAGCTGTTACATTAAAATACTTTTTCATTTTCATGAAAGGACACTTCGTCTAAGTGTTAAAAAAAAAAAACATGAACACTGATCAAAAGGCACATTTAACAGCAGAGAGAATAAATACAATTGAACTCCTTACTCCTTTACAAAGTCCCCAAGCCTCAAAGGTTAGGAGTATTAAAAAGTACTTTTTGTGCTAAATCAAATGTCAGAACACTTAACTTTTTTGCTTTCACATTTCATGCAGCACTTACTCAAAACCTTTGAAATGACAAGACTATAAATTACGACAGTCTGAGAAAATAAACTCCATCTATTCCAGGAACCTAGAAATAAATGTCACTTTGAAAATCCTAATCAAACTGCTCCTCTTTAAAACTTAAACCCAATAAACTCTGGTCCCCCACTGGGAAAAAAATGATACCTAGTTGAGTTCCACTTTTGGTTTGAACATTAATTGGAAAAAAAATCCATCATATCAAACAGGAAGAAACAGCTGCAGGAAAAAATAATCATTCTACATTTCTTGTCATCTTTAGGGGAAGTAGTACAGGTGCTTTAGACAGAACACGCAGCCACACCCTTAGCCCCCTCCTGATTCCGTTTAAATTTTTAGTCCGTTCAAATGGGTTTTATGTTTTACTTTAACTTTCTACTCCCTGAAACTACCACTTAATTATTTTCTATCCTTCCAAAACCTGTAATTTATCTTGGAGTAAGTTTTATTCTATTACATCTTAAACATTTTGAACTCAGGAACCACTTGCACTATTTAAAATAACTGGAGATGAGGCTGAAGAGATGGCTCAGTAGTTAAGAGCACCTACTGCTCTTGTAGGGAACCCAGGATTGGTTTCCAGCTCATGCAGGACAGTTCACAGATGCTGTCTTCTTGCTGCCATAGGGTCCTGTACCCATATGGAGCACATAAACTCATTTGAGTGCACAAATACATATGAAAATAATAAATGATCAATCTTTAAGCCTGAAGGCTCCAAAAAGCCTTTAATTTTATGTGGGCTATAGCAAGTATTTTTCTATCTGTAATTAGTAAAGGTCCCCTGAAAATCACATGTACTCCCAAGGAAACTGAGACTAGCCTGGGCAACAAGTGAGAATTCGTAGTACAAACACGAATAACACTGGACTTTATCAACAGGGTGCTCTCTGGGGGACACTCCACCTTTTAACCACCTAGAGCCCAGACAGCAAGGTGTATTTAGTAAACACTATACTACTACTCACCAAATCATAAACAATCCCTAAAGCCATTTTTAAGATGAGTGACTTGATTAGCAATGGTATTTAGATAAACATACTACCTCCCAAAAAAATCGACTCTGTTGCCAAGCTCAAAGCTGGGCAAATGGAGTTTGCCATTTGCTGATTAAAGAACTATGAAAAGCACTCTCATAAAAACTCCCACAATTATATGGATTAGACATGACAGAGGCAGGCCACCAGAAGACTAGATTCCAAAATTCAAACAAAAAAATTATCTTGATACTAAAATTTGTTTTGAGAATTGTATATTGCAGAATACATAGCCTTGGTGTATCTACTCATCAAGCAAGCTGAGCAGACCTGCACAGACATCTGATGCCCTGGAATTCCAGCTGGATGCAGTGAAGACACAGCATCAGAGGCTTATCGATTTACTTTTCTCCCTGCCCCTCTTCTAATATCGCAACGTCCATAATCAGCTTGAAGAAGTTAATGAAAAGTCGGCGCCTCTATTCCCTGGGCTTGGGGACTGAGGTGGTTAATATTGGGCTGTCTTTCTAGGGGAAAGTAATGGTTTTGTTGGAACAGGGAGGATTAGCTAGGATTTATTGCACAGCCATAACCTATTGGTAGAAATATGTATAATTGTTATTAAGATGAAGTTATAATTTCTTAAATGGTACAAAATTTACTTTGATTTCAAATTTAAGGTTTTCATTGGTGTGAGCTTCTTATTAATACAAAAGTGAGACTAATATTGTTACTCTCATAGGCATTGTGCCTATATAACACATTTAGGAATACAAGGCTTAGACCCAGTCCTTCTTTAACTTTTCTAACTGATTTGAGATGGTTAGCCTGTGAGTTAAGGGACTATAGCAAATTCATGGTTTATTGTTAGGATGTTTTCTATATTTTATTTAGAAATAGCTGAGAGGAGTTAACAGACAACAGTCCAGATTGCCTTACAGGGATAGCTGGTTTTCAAAACGTCGAAGTCCACAGAATTGACGTTACAAACATTTCTATATTAATGTTCATTTTGATTAGAGACCTGTCTGCTCCTGACAGCTTCCTGTCTTGGATTCTAAGAAGAAATTGAGCGTCTTTGGAGTTACTCCAGTTGTAGTGAGACAGCCACTAGGCAAGAATTGCCTCTTTTCATCTACAGACAAATTACTGTCCAGAAAAGGACACACTTGCAGAATAGTTGACTGATTATATCTGCCAAGACAGAGTAATCAGCCCTTAATAATTCTGCATTACTAGGTCTGTCAGATGATCCTGGGCCAGAAGGCTGAAGATCGGATGCTCCAACGTTTTGTAGTATAGGGACTATCCATGTGTTCAGCAGTCTCTATAATTTGGCTAAGTTTTAGAAGCTATGCTTTGTGCTCCCCATAATTTCAGTTAACTCAGTCATTCTGGATTTCTGACAGGGTTGAAGACTTATAGTCTCATAGCCAATCCCGGCTACTGACTTTGAGAGAAAAGATTTGAGAGGATGGTTTTCAGCTGGCATTCATTCTAAAGCCAAGTGGGGGGGAAAAAAAGCCAGGTTCAGAACTGAGTCTTTTAGTTAGGATGGATGACAGAGTTTCTATTTAGTCAACAAAATGATGGACTGGGTATTAGGTCTATCTTGTACCTTACTGACCCAAATTGGTATAGTTATGCTCTAATTGTATTTTAAGAGAAAAGTTTTAACAGGAAGGGTGATATGTAGGAGGAGCTAAGGTGGGGAGAGTAAGAAGAGAAGGAGGAAGAGGAGGAGCTAGGTGACAAGGGGTTGGGGGGAGGGGGAACATGGAGGCGGATGTTCTCGTGTCTCCACCAGTCAAAAGTAGTCGGTATATCTAGGCTGGGCATTGGCTTATACTTCTGATTGTATGGGCATCTTGTTATTGAGCATCACCAAATTTATAAAGCCTTTGATTATCATTTAAAAAAATAGTATAAAAGCAAAAAAAGAGAACTGTGAAAAGTTAAAGCCCACAAATAAGATGTTCAGCACCCACTAGTACCCTTGGGTATTGCCCAAGTAGGAAATGAAAATCACTGTGACTGAAACACAGCAGTCAATATTCACTTGTGCAAACAAGAAGGGTGTGCAGGAAAAGAACACATTAGGCACAGTGAGCTTCACAGGCATTGCAGACTAGAGGGAATGGACTTCACAGATGAAGGTCCGGAGAACAAGTCCTTCAATTTTCAAGAGACATAAAACCAGGTGTGATGAATTGTACGATGTGTCAAAAATAGATGAAGCAGGATATTTGTACAGCAAATAGGGAATGGAGCCATTTTGAAGAAGCTAAAAGAGCTCACCAAGAAGAATGAGACTTACAGAAGCTCTAGAAAGCAAGTTAGCCTCTGAGCTATTCCAGGCACCAGGTAGCAGAGTTAAGAAGGACAAAAACCTAGAATTGCAGCTCTGTATACTACAAAAGCCTCAGAGAATAGGTAGGTCAAATAGCAAAGGCTATTAAAGAACTATTCAAGATAAGCTATTTTTTTCCACCACTAAGGTCTTCAAAAGTATACCAGCACACGTTTCTTACATATTGCTATCAAGATCTATGAGCTGCTATTCTGCCATGCATCTAGTCTCTTCTGCTGCAGCCAAATCATCCCGCTTCGTTGTGCATTACTGTAAACAGCAGAGGCTCAGTGTTCCTGAAACCACCCAACTGCTTCATATTATAAGCAACTGAAAGCATTTTTACACCAGGGTTAAAGTCAACATGGAAGTAGAGTTTTTTGATAAAAAGGAACATTTTTGATAAAATTATCTAATCAGCAACATCTTAAGGCTTTGTCACATTATGTACTATTATATAACCCTTTATTCTTTAATGTGTTTTAGGAAGTTGGTATATTGCTATGATAAAACAAATTAGGTTTAAAAGTTAAGACATATCTTTGAAAGAATGTCTATTGCATTATGTTCCCAGGGTACAGTACACATTTGTTTAAAATTCTGGCTTTCAGGGAAAGAATAAAGTTGAATAATTTTCATTAAAAGTTTTCTTAGAAATGTAACTATGCACACCTGAACATTCAATATATAAAAAGTTGACAATCATATTCTAAGTGATATCAGCATTTAGTGCCTTAGTCCTAGAACACGGTCTGAGGCATAATTATCATTCCTTGTATTTGCTATTTGCAAAGCTTCTGAAAAAGTATTTGTTGTGGCATGAAAAGGTATACACCTTCTCCTCACCCCAACAATTATATATGTTTTATTTATATCTATGTTTGTATATTCTAAATAACATGGAAACTAGACAATTTACATATCTTAAAATGAATATTAATTTGTCCTAATATGACAATAATAAAGTCATTACATCTAAACATACTCTCCTGAAAATTAATCTTCCAAAACAAATACAAATTTATTTAAGTAAATTTAGCAATTATTTTGACATTGTAGCAAATCTCTTACAACTTAATAGAACATAGCTAGGTTCTTCCATCTGCTTCAATACTTAATCAGTTGTATGTTTTGAAGTCAAGAAAGAAGAAAAATTTATTTATTTTATGTATGTGAGTACACTGTCACTGTATTCAGACACATGAGAAGAGAATATCAAATCCCATTACAGATGGCTGTGAGCCACCATGTGGTTGCTGGGAATTGAACTCAGGGCCTCTGGAAAAGTAGTCAGTATTCTTAACTGCTGAGCCATTTTTCCAGCCCAAAGGAAGAAAATTTAATGTCAGAAATTTATAAATGGGGATGGGGAGAAGATGTATATACCTTTTCGTGCCACAACAAATATTCTTTCATTTTCATTAGCAAATGGCAATTCCTTGAAAATTTGTTGCAATGAGAATTCAAACACCTGAAACTACCAAGGGGGTGCATTAAATATATTATATGAAATCTGGTTTATCTTCTATTTTGAATGAGTCTTTAATCCACATTATTTGCTACCGCTGCACACTGGCCACAGAAAAACAATGAGTCACACAGATCTTGTAATTGCTGACTCATTTCAATACCTAGGTCTCTTACTCAGTCTGTTCTTCAACTGTTCCACAGAGAAGGGCAGTTTTCTCAACATTCAGACTGTAATTTGATGTATACCTAAGCATTCAAATATAGGAGCATATAGGAGTCATTCTTATTCAAACTACCATAGCTACTATGAAGATTAAAAACACAAAGGAGATGTGGGAAGTGGCATTCTTTGCAGTCACCTTCTTGTGGACAAACCTTGCTCATAAACCTGTCTTCTATCTTTTAGACTATTATAGTATGGGGATTGAATAAGTAGATATTACATTCAGACATTGTACAAGTACATAAGTTCTTGAAGTGCATATCTTTTAATACAGAGTATTTTAGTATCCCAAAGTCACAATTCAATAAAGTAAGTAATGTTTTTTTAAATAGTTATTTATTTTATGTACATGAGTGCACTGTAGTTGTCTTTAGACACACCAGAAGAGGGCATCAGATCTCATTACAGATGGTTGTGAGCCACCATGTGGTTGCTGGGATTTGAACTCAGGACCTCTAGAAGAGCAGTCAGTGCTCTTAACCTCTGAGCCAACTCTCCAGCCCCAAGTAAGTAATGTTTATGGTTCTTTTTCAAGACTATATCATATAGACCAGATTGGCCTGAAACTTTCCTGGATCCTCCACTGCATCTGCCTCCGCAGTGGTAGGATTACAACATGTGTCAATCATACCCTACCATATAGGGCATTTCTAAGTGAGAATGGTTGTTTTATTTTCTAATTCACACATGTACAATTTGACCCACCACTGCTTACATCACTGCAAATGTCAACAACATTACAGGGGAAATAATAAAGTAGAAAGCTTTCATTTAGCAGAGCCTTGAACAAGTTTAAGGGCCCCCAAAGTTACCCTAGCGGGCACATCAAGTAAACTGAGATCCAAAAGCTGGCAATGCTAGGTCCTCTGAAAAGCAGCAAGCATTCTAAACAGCTGAACCATAGTTCCAGTCCTAAAGAACTTACTTCTTATAGGAAATTTCCCCTATCTTTTTGAAACAAGCACATAGCTATCTCAAAACAAACTTTAAAAAGTAATATAATCTATGATCTATGGGAACAAAAACAGATGACTCAGAAGTAAGGGGCACATATTCTTCTTGCAGAAGACCCAAACTTTGCTATATAACACACATATTGTATGGGTCACAACTGTCAGTAGTTCCAGCTCTAAGGAATCCAACATTATCTGGCCTCTAAGGATACCAATAATGTATTTCCACAGATACAACATATACCCATTAACTTTGAAAATAATAATCAATCTTAAAATATTAAGTAAAAATATAATCTATATAAATATATTCTACACATTCTGATAAGCAAATATAGGTAGTATCTGCTTCAGGATCTGTCTCAACTAAAACAAGAAGATGCTTCAAAAATCTCAACTATATTGCAGGTATGTGCTTTCTAGTAACCTATAAATGTCACTTCTGACTCTGTCTGAGGACCTAAGATCATGCTAATAAGCCTGAGATGGAACAGGTTAAGGAGAAGTCCCTACCCTCAAAGGCTGATGATGAACATTAAAATCACTGTCTGAATGAGCACTTGTGGAAATGGCTAAGGATTGTCTCACTGGCAAATTCTCCTATAAGAACAACTTTGTGATGGCAACTGCTTCAGTGAAAAGCCTTCAGTAGAATTCACAAGTAAAAGAGTCACTAATGGTAATGATATCTATTTTGCTTGAGATCCAGAAAAAAAGGTAAGCAGGCAATTTTCTTTTAATGTAGGGAAGGAGGAAGGGAGGGAGGAAGGATGTGTGTGTGTGTGTGTGTGTGTGTGTGTGTGTGTGTGTGTTTGTGTGTGCGCACGCGCGCACATGTGCATGCACACTCACGATGCCAGAAAGAGGGAGAGAGAAAGAGAGAGATGGGGAGGAAGAGAGAGCAAGGGGGTCCCGAGACTGTAACCTCATGTGCATGGGTATCCATGGAGTCCAGAACAGTAGTACATCAGAACCCTTGGAGCTGGAGTTACAGGCTGCTGTGAGCTGCCAAATGTAGTTGGTGAGATCAAATTCTAGTTCTGCACAAGAGCTACAAACACTTTTAACCATTTCTTCAGCCCAATAATTTTATTACTTAAAATCTTCAGTCTAGCAAGAATAAAACAGTATACTGGGGGAAGTAAAGAGGTTATTTGTTCATCTGTTTTAAGACACAATTTGAATGTCAATAGATTTAAATTTTAGTGCCTTTATTTTTTCATTTTTTTTTTAAATTTTTGCTGAGACAACTGTAAGCAACTAACTGAATTGTACTGCCACCCACTGGGCAAAAAGCAAATAGCACCTGCCCAGATCTTAACACCCACCAAAACATGGCTGGCCTTTTACTGGCAGTTGGACAAGAAGGCTTATATAAGCCAATGTTTGTACAGACTGAGTAAAATTAAGTAAAAGTGACTAGCTGTAGCATAGTTTCAACTAACTTTATTAATGATGAGTTTGTCAATTATAGTAACTAGAAACCTAAGATATATTTAGCTTAAACATATCAAAAGTATTAATTTTATTAAAATAAATTTTAACTGTGCCCAATGAACTTCCTTTTAATTAAAACAGCTAACAAACACCTCTCTAAAGTGCTGTTTAGAGATTTAACAATGAAAACGTGTACCATTCCTCAGTCCCCTTGCTCTGTTTTTAGTTGTTACTTACCAAGATTTGAACAAAGAATTATCTGTGCTGTTCCCCCCTCCCTGCCCAAACTTTAATGTTATTTATTGACTTTCCCTGGAACAGTCTCTGCTTAAACAACTCAGTAATGTAAACTTCCGAATTATTGAAAATGAGCAACTCTTAATAGTCAGTGAACTATATCAAACGCCACAATAAAGCCACAATGCTCAGGTGGCTAAAGTGAAGATACACTACAACTGAACCAAGTGCACTAACTCACCAGCAAAATGCATCTATCTATCTCTCTCTCTCTCTCTCTCTCTCTCTCTCTCCCTCCCTCCCTCTTTCCATCCCCCCCTCTCTCTCTCACACACACACACACACACACACACACACACACACACACACACATGGGAGGGGGGGAGATGGTAAAATACAGCTTTCTTGCTCACTCATGTTGTATACCTGTGCTGAGAGTCTGATCCACATTATCCTTACTTAGGACCAGGGTTAAAAGGATCCTTGGCAGCCGAAGGGGTTTGCAACCACATAGGAAGAACAACAGTATCAACCAGTCAGAACCCCCAAGAGCTCCCAAGGACTAAACCACCAACCAAAGAGTACAGTGCGCACGGAAGGACCCATGGCTCCAGCTGCATATGTAGCAGAGGATGGCCTTATCTGGCAATGGGAGGGGATGCCCTTGGTCCTGCGAAGGACTGATGCCCCAGCATAGGGGAATGCTAGGGCGGTGAGGTGGGAGTGGGTGGGTGGGTGGGTGGGTGGGTGGGTAAGCACCCACATAGAAGCAGGGGAGAGGGGAAATGAGATGGAAGTTTACAGAGGGGAAACTGAGAAGGGGGATAACTTTGAAATGTAATAAAATAAAATAACCAATAAAAAAAATTAAAAAAAAAAAAAGGAATCTTTTGCCATTGGGAACACTAAAGCAAGAAAGCAGCAACATAAGGAACTGCAGAGCCAACATTAAGTATTCCCTACATTTGTGGACACAATACTTTCAGTCACAACTCATATGCCAAACAAAGTAAGTCACTTGGTATGGTCTAATTTCAAGGTAGTGAGCAAGTACAACTCTACTGTATCTGCAGAAGGAACTGGGAACTGGGAACACAGTCAACAGCACTACAACTGGCACATCCATCTCAAGTCCAAACTCAAGACCGTAATAGTCTGGCAGACACCAGCATGAGTCATTCGGTATCATTATTCTCAAAAGTACACATTGTTCAAAAGATGGCATCCTGATAGGTAGTTAAACACACCAACCTGCACAATACAGTGGCAGCATAAATATTAAAGTCTGCCAAGAGTAGAGGATTCAAAGTGGAGCCAACCCTGCAGTCCAACAGAATGTTTCTTGGCAGGAAGGGGGAGCTACTGGCAAAAGAAACCAGAAGGGGAAAATATCTGAATATGTAAAGGTGCAATCCACCTAAACTTAAAAGCAAATACTGCTGTGCAGTGCTCATGGAGAGGTCAGTACACAGGAAGCCTTGAACTCATCAAGGACCTTGCTCTGGAGGGAATGAAGTCAGAGAGATAAGAAGTGGCATACAAAGTCTGAAAATCAAAATGAACCAGGAGAAAATATGAAGCCAAGATACAAGATATCTTTTCTTATTGTCCAGTAAAGCATCCACCAAAACAGCTTAAATTAAAAAGATAGAAAGTGACACAGATATATTTGAAATTTTTTTCACAGTAGAGAAATTAGCCAAAATTTGGAACTCAGTTTATCTTCCTACCCAGTCACTCTTCACATTTCAGAATATTAAAATGATCATTATGCCTTTTCTATAAAAGCTGCTTAAGAATAAAGCTGTAATTTTTCTGTAACCCTAACATCTAGGCACTGAATACCAAGGCCTAACATACATAGCATAAATATTTGTCAAATCAAATATAAAACACTGTCTATTTCCCCACCTCTATCTAATGAGCACAGAAATTTTGATCTCTGTCTGGGTTCTATAACTATGAAGCTTTAGATAGCCTGGAACTCACTATTAAACCAGGGCAGCCTTTAACTTTAAGTCACAGAGATCTACCTGCCTCTGCTTCCTGGGTGCTGGGATTAAAGGCATGCAACAGCATGGCCAGACTTTCTCCTTTTTATTACCAACTGGTCCATAGTTTTGACACTAAGACTAGAGCCAAGTGTATACCTTACTTTACTCAGAGCTTGGTACATTTTGAAGGCTATGATAGGGCCTCAGTAAGGTCTGAGACTACACACTGTTATTTCTGGGGAAAGTTTAAGGATCCCAGTAAATTATTCACACAAACTTAGATCACGTTTTGGGTTGTTTTTATGTGTATGGGTGTTTTGCCTGCATGTATGCATGTGTACCACTTGCAAGCCTGATGCTCAGACCTGTTAGAGATGGCTCTTAACAAGTACTCTTAACCACTGAGCCATCTCTCCCACCCCACATTAAGTTTTAATACTGTCTACCTTGTCCAGCTTTGCCCCCCTCCCATACCCACTGGAACATCCTTCCCTGTTTTCTTCACAAGACTACTCCTTAAGACCTCGGTAAGCACCACAGAGGAGCCTCTGCCCATAAAGTTCTCTTGTCCTTTATCCACGACAACTTTCTGTTGGTGCTGCCATCTGCCCTAAGCTAAGATTGGTCAACTTCTGCTCTGAGTCGTGGCTGTCTGGACGGCTCTAAACAGTGCAGTGGTCTAATAAGCAGCCACTGTGCTTCAATGCTTTCTTTAGGTTCCACCTGTTGTTTGAGATAAATGCTAAAGCCTTTGATTTTCCGAACTTTATTATTTTCTAACCTCATGTTTTAAGTTCTATTCTAAATTAAATTTTCTTAAAACCAGCACCCTACCTTTGCTTTGTTTGATATAGGGCCTCGTTTTGCTGCTGTTGTCATCATTTTCCTGATGGATGCCAGGCTACCTGGCCCATAAGCCTCCAAGGGTTCTCCTGCCTCTTCCACCATCTTCCTGTAGAAGCACGAGGGTTAAGTGTCTGTCTTATGTATGGGCTCTAGGGATTTAAATTTCCCACTGAACCATCTTACCAGGCCCTGTCTAACATTTCCAACATTTACTTTAAAGTTTTCTGCTTCCTTATTATCTTTCAATTGTGGTTCTTGGCAGCAATATTTGGTAAAGTTGCAGGATGTCATACTGTCTGATTATTGCTTCTCCTTAATGCAACCCTTAGCTTTTAGTATTTCATATAATGATAGACAAAGTAAAGTTTATTACTTATTCTATACCTCACCTGTTCTTTATGCTTTTCCCCTTCTTTTCATGGCTTGATTATTTTCTACTATTATTATTATTTTATTATTATTATATCTTTTTTATTATATCTTTTTTTACAGTCCAGTGACTACTGCCCTGACAGTCTGTCCGACAGCTCTTCATCCCATCCCTCCTCCCCTGGTCTCCAAGAGGATGTCCCCACCCCACCTCCCCCACCCACTAGACTTCCCACTCCTTGGTGCCTCTGGAGGGGTTAGGTGCATCTTCTCTCAGTGAGGCCAGACCAGGCAGTACTCTGCTGTATATGTGTCGGGGGCCTCAGACCAACTAGTGTATCCTGCCTGGTTGGCAGCTCAGTGTCTGAGAGATCTCAGGGGTCCAGGTTGGTTGAGACTGCTGGTCTTCCTATAGGGTCGCCCTCCTCCTCAGCTTCTTGCAGGCTTTCCCTAATTCAACCACAGGGGTCCCCGGCTTCTGTCCATTGGTTGGGTATAAGTATCTGTAAGCTTGATTATTTTTTTAATTATATTTTCTCCCTCCATCATCATGTTACATTGACTTTTACTCTACCTATAGAGGTTAAGCCCACAATTATAGATTGTATGCTCCCAAACCCTTACATATTATTGCCGTGAGTTCTGCTGACATATATCTTTTATACCTCTAAGAACTAATTATCATTTGGGTCAGTGAGATGGCTCAGTGGGTAAGGCACCTTGCTGCCAAGCCTAAGGACCTAGTTTGGTACCTATGACTGACACAATGAAGATAATCAACTCCTGTAACCACTGTCTGATTGTTACATGTGCACTGTGGTATATGACAGAGCCTCTCCTCTCCCCCTGCCCCTACCCTGGTGTTCTTGTCTCTGTCTTTCTCACACACACACACAAATAAATAAATGTAAAAATAGACATTATCACATATAAACTCAGCTTCTCTATGTTACTGTCCTTCACTCCAACCTGAATCACCAAATTTTCACGTATAAACATCTATCTGAATACCCTTTTTTTCATTCCAAAAATGGATGTAACATACCTATCAGAAGTAATTCAAACTCAGCAGGCACGTTGGAAGTCCTAGTCTGAGTGTTCAGCCCAAGTATGACGATTTCTACAAATTTAAACAGAACTTTGCAAAACTAAGCAGCTGGGCCAGGAGTCATAGTGCATACCTTTAATTCTAGCACTGGGGAGTCAGAGGTAGATCTTTCTGAGACTGACCCAGTCTACATACAAGTTCCAGAACAGCCAGGGCTTCAAACTAAAATACTGCCTCAGAAATAAACAACAAAAATAAAAACTAAGCAGATTATTTAGTAAAATAAATAAATAAAACCCTGATTTTCTATATATATAACTATTTCCATTCATTTGTGAATCAACAACTAAGAATTCAAAGACTCTGGAAATAAACAAACAAACAATAAACAAAAAACAAACACTCCTGAATTTCCTTATGACAGCTAAAGGAGACCGGAATCATAGTATAACAGAAACAGAGACAATCAGTAAGTGAAGTAACAAGTGAGAGGTATACTTTAGTGGATTTAGCTAATAGTTTCATCAATTCAACAAGCAACGTTTTTCAGTTACTGAAGGGGTGCAAAAGACACTATTCTAAAATGAAAGATGTATGTAGGGGAGTGTGTTTTAAAACACGAAGATTGTGCTACCATACAATAATATTTAGGTTTGACAGACTAATGTATTAAAATCTGAAAATAAGTGGCTGGAGAGATGGCTCAGTGGTTAAGAGCCCTGGCTGCTCTTCCAAAGGTCCTGAGTTCAATTCCCAGCTCAATATGGTGGATCACAGCTATCTGTAATGGGAGTCTGATGCCCTCTTCCACTGTGTCTGAAGACAGCTAATGTGTGTGTGTGTGTGTGTGTGTGTGTGTGTATAAATAAATAAATAAATATTTTTTAAAAATCTGAAAATAATATTTTCTAGCTTTTAGGTCAACACCAAAAATAAATATGGAATGCTCTTTCACACAGCACTTTGAGTGTTTCCAACAGAATGTGCTTTTAAATATGTATAAATAAGTCAAACCAGTAGCTATTTTAAGGTGGCCCTTGACAGAAACTAATGCCCTATGGGTCCAACCCATTGATCTGTCAACTGCATCTTATCTGCCAAATGCAACTCATTCCACAATACTGTTTTGGCTCAAGAATTTAAAAAACCACCCAATATGCAAATAACATGCTCCACCCACATACAATGTCCTGCCCTGTACAAAACTACCTAAGCATCTAAAACTAATCAATATTCTTACCATTAACATAAGTCAAACTTATGAGCATTCACTCAACAAATATTTTCTGAGTTACAATTGTAACAGATATTAAGGCTAAAAAGAGAAACAGGACAACAGAGTCCTTACCTCACAGGAGAGTCAAGAGTAGTAGTCAAGTATGAATACAAACACAGTACAAACCACAGCCCTAACAGGCTTGTTACTGCTAAGAGGCTCTGGGTCCAGACAAATGCCAACAGTCTGTTTTGTTCTATTCTGTTCTGTATTGTTTTGAGAGTTGGACAAGAATTCCAGGAAGGCTATCCATAAGTTACCAGAAATGATATAATACTGAGAAAGAAGGTTCTGCAAGGCAGGAAGCAGAAGGAAAAGAGCATCTTACAACTTAGTATAAAGGGACCATGGATATTTCAATAAAGCTACTTTAATGCAAAAAAGTTGACAAAATGATGTTAACAAGGGTTTTTGTTTTGGTTTGTTTGTTTGTTTGTTTGTTTGTTTGTTTTAAAAGGGCCTACAACTGCTGAATGACAAAGCTAAGACCAGAGTCTGAGGTCCCCGTGCTGCTTCCTATTTTAAAGCTATTTAGAACTGGTTACAATCTTCCAAAATAAGTTACTTTAAAAATTGGCAGGGTGGGGCATGTTTATAATCCCAGTACCCGGGAAGCTGAGGCTAGATTTCCAGATCAAGGACAGCCTGGCACAACTGTAACTCAGCAATGTTTGCTAGGTGAAGCCCAGGTGAGCCTATTTCAAGAAAGCCAACAGCTAGTACAGCTTTTTTTTTTTGGGGGGGGGGGGGGGGGAAGCACTCACTTAGCATGAACAAGACCCTGAGGATATGATTCCCAGAACCTCAAAGAAAAAAGTTTTAAATAATATTTTTCAAACTTAGTGAGATGTGTATTAACTCTAAAAATAAAGTCCCTGGTTTTATATCATATATACCTTTACATTTACTGACATTTAGTTTTTGAAATACTAAAAAGAGCACCTTTGCCTTGTTTTAATCTTTAGTAAGTCCTTCCTAAAGGAAGTTAAAACTTAGTTTTGTAAAATGCTATATTACCTGGGTGAGGAAACATGGACTCTGACATAGACATGACTAAAACCCGGGAGCCTAATCTGACTCCTTTGTGAATGGTAAGATGGTATTACTAAGCAGATTGATTGTTATTAGTTATTGTTATCAAAGTGTTATTAGTTTAAAAACTACCCAAAGACCAATCAATAAAAAGATAGCTAAATAAACTTAGATACTCAAAGTAAGGGAGAACAATCACTAAAGCACTCGTGAAAGGATAGTGACAGAAACCAGAGGGATGGCAACAACAACTCCCTCTCTTCCCTCCCCCCTCTCATTCACATATGTGTGTGTGTGTGTTTGTATATATACATACACATACACATACACACACACATATATTATGTATGTATGTATGTATGTATGTATGTTAATGAATAAGTTGTATTCAGTTAAAAAGGTGAAGACAATTTAATAGGCAAAGCTGTATATTTTAGAAAATGTAGCTCTGGCTAAAATTGATTAAAAACGAAACAAAACAAAACCCTTGGGCCGATGAGGTGGCTCAGCATGTAAAGATCATACCTGACACCACGCCTAATGACCCGAGTTTACCCAGGGACCCACAGAGCGGGAGGAGAAAACCAACTGCAGCACAGCAGCATGTGGCACATGAACACACTGCCCCCATACACAAGGTAAACATAAAAATGAATAGAAGGTGAGGGAAAAAAGTCTCTAACACAGTCTACTGTTGGAGCTTTTGCTCACCTTGAGGCAAACCCTGGATACCTGATGTGAGTCAGTTTTCTAGGCCTGTTGCTTCTACTCAGAATCCAACTAGGATCAGGTTCTGGCGCAAAGCTAGTGTTTGAGGGAAAGACCAGGAAGCCAGGCACCCCAATGAGGGCTTTCTGCTGTTACCCAGATATTAAGATCACCTGCAAGTTTGCCAGTAACTGGCTTCAGTTGTTCATACTTCAAGTGTTAGAAACTAGTAGGAGAAAACACTCACTCTTGAAACAGAACTCGAATTCAAAAAACAATATATATATTTAAATTTCACCAGATAGTGAAGTCAATAGGAAAAAAAAAAAAAAAACCAAGGTTTTAAATAAAAGAAATGGTTAGAAAAAGTTACATAATTTATGTCAAGTTTTCAATCTACTCTGAAGATTAGATCATTCAGTCAGTATCTAACTAGAAAGTATATACTTGTGTTAAATCAAACTGATAAGATCCCAACTGTTCGAGCCACAGCCTAGCTCCACCCTATCAGAAACACTTAACACAGCAAACATAGATGCACTCAACTTCTTACCTGCAGCTCCTTGGAGACTCGCTCTAAGTGGCTGGTTATTTTTTTAATCAGATCACTGTACATCTGTTCTGAGTGCTGCTGGCACACACACTTATACACACAACTGCAAGAAGAAACAAGGGCATAGAAACCAAGTCACTGAAGAAGCATTCCACGCAATCCCATGTTAAAGCACACATACAAAATACAAATCACCAACCTAAAACAGCTGCTAATCAACCAGAAACTACGGAAAAACCTACACTCCCTAGTCAGTGTTCTGATGGAAAGGACATTGCCAACTAACCAACTTCAAATGGCCTGGGTAGTACATATTAAATAGGTAGTAAGGAATCAAAAATTGAGTGGTGATTTATGGTCTAAATATGGTAACTCCTTATAAACCACCTGCTCTCACTCTTTTTAAAAAATACATGTCAAAATAAAAAACAGAGTAATAACCAGCATAGAGAAAGTGTCTAACTCACGAAGATGTTTGCAATACATCCTCCTTGTACATCAGTTGTGGGGAACACAGCTGTCACTTCTTCCTGTCACTGTTCAGCTGATCTCATTTCCCACCCTAGTTCCTAATCTGATATTTCCATTTACCAGAGGTTGGGAACAAAATATCAAAGAGAACTAGAATCACTAAGCATCAACACAGCTAACAAGGATCTCCCAAAAAAAAATGTATTTTTATAGCAGATACTCCACTAGTTTTTTGGGTTTGTTTTTTTTTTTTTTTTTTTTAAAACTGGCCTCAGAGGTTTTTTACTCTATATGACAGGCAGGCAAGCAATCAGGGCAGAAGTTAATAAAGTATCTTGATTTGAAAACTACCTGTGAACCAAACCTCCAATACAGCAGTGTGGAAAATATATACATCCACCTTCATCTTACATGCTTTATACATCACATTCATGTTGTCAGCAATCAAATCCCATTCAAACTCAGGAAAATTAAATGGTGACTTACCTGTAAATCTGCTCATAGGATATAGGTATATAGTCACCAGGACTCTGGGTTAAAAGTTGATCTATGGCACCATCTAATTTTGGCCAGTATGTGCTCTTATAGTCTTCAATTGTTATAACATTCATCACTACAAGTAAAAGTAAAATAAGCATTACTATGTGGAAATACAAATCACAGCAAGTGCATACGAATTAAACGCTTTCCTTTCATTATTTACCCAACCCATTTGAATTTTTAAAATGAGAGAAATTTAGCCTGGCAGTGGTAGCACATGCTTTTGATCCCAGCACATGGGAGTCAGGCAGTGAGTTTGAAGCTAGCCTGGCTTACAGAGAAAGTTCCAGGACAGCCACAGCTACTTGGAGAAAATCTGTCTTAAAAAAACCGGGGGGTGGGGGGGGCATGAATTAGGAAGCAGAGACAGTCTGAGTTCTAGGACATTCTGATCTATACAGTGAGCTCTGAGACAACTTAGTGACACCATCTTAAAAAAGGAGGGGGGAGAGAAAGAAAGAGAAGAGATGAGAGAAAGAATGGTCTGAAGACAGAACAAAAACATAAAGCACAAAGAATCTGGTCAGTAATTTTAAGCAGCCATTGGTTGCTTTCCCAGTTTGCTGTAAGCTTCTATCATCAGTAAAGCACTCTCAAATATACCCTGACCTTCAGCACATTATGACAATTATGTGCCTTAATGAGTCATTAATGATCCACAAAAAGATTCCAGAAACTGTGGCCTTCCATAATTAATCTTTATAGACATCCCTGGGGAAAAAAATCTATCTAATGACTGGACTACAGGGCCTGAGATTTTAAAAATGCTGTAGTCCCAAAAGAGACTTCCACAAAATATGCTGAGATTTATGGTATAATCAGTCCCACTCAGACATACTAACTTGGGCTCTAAGTACCTGGAACTTAACAAGCCCAAGGAAAAATATAATGGCCTAGAAACCTTGCACTGAAGGCTCATCTCATTCCAACAGACAGACTTAAACCCTTACCAGGGGTCCTTCCAAAGCCTCAGCAAGCTGTTCCCAAGACCAGGGTGAAAGGTGCTTTACAACAAGATACTAATGTTAAAGAGATCTCTAAATACTTAGGGAGATAAGAAGTAATAACTTCCAGATCAGGTATCTTATTGCTCATTTTACAAAGAGCTGGGAAGCAGGAAAGTTTAATGGCTTCCTCCAGAATATATGGCTAATTTCAGACTGAGAAGCCCATGTCAAGGGAAACCTTAGTATTACACTCCTAACATCTAACCTTAGCCATATACCAGTATTATCATTATTATTCAATTTTCTCTAAATCACTTCACTTTTAGTGCTATAAAATGTATGTTAAAGGGCACTTAAAGAATGACTTTTATTGACTCATAAGATATGGTAGAATTTTTTTTCTTTTTGATGAGACAAGGTCTCTTGTAGCCCTTAAAAATCTCTGTATTGCCAAGGAAGACCTTCAGCTCCTGGTCGTCCTGCCTCTACCTCTCAAATGCTGTGACTACAGTCGTGTGCCAACATGTTCAGCTTTGGTATAGTATAGTCTTAAGTACATTTTGCTAGGACTGGGGATGTAGCTCAGTAAAATACTTGCCTAGTTTATGAGAAGCCCTGGGTCCTGTTACCATTATCATGGTAAGGGAGGGATGCTAAATGAAAGAAAAATAGATCCAAAAGTCTCCTCTCCATATCTGTAAGAGTTCCATGTATATAGTATTAACATAGGCAAAACTTTAAGTTGTTGTCAGTAAGGAGAAGGCTTATCTATAAAGGGTTAACAGGGGGATCTTTAGGGCAATGAGATGTGTTGTACGAAACTGAAATAACAATACACCATTCTATTTGTGTCAGAACCAACAGAACTGTAGGCTATACAATGAATCATCAAAGTTGTAGGCTACTAACCAGGCAGTGGTGGCACACACCTTTAATCCCAGCACTTGGAGGCAGAAGCAGGCAGATTTCTGGGTTTGAGGCCAGCCTGGTCTACAGAGTGAGTTCCAGGACAGCCAGGGATACAGGGAGAAACCCTGTCTCGAAAAACCAAAAAAAAAAAAAAAAGTTGTAGGCTACTGAAGTAAAGATGAAATGGAAATGTGACAAGTCTAACTGACAAATGAAATCACAGAGCTGATAGTGAAAAATGGGTAGGGAAATTTTGACAACAAAACAGGGCTGAGATTATATATATTATAAATTATTATATATAATATATTATATATATTGTATTTATATTATATATTTATATATTATATAATATGTTATATATAATATATAATATTATTATATTATATGTTATATATAATAATATATAATAATATAATAATATTGTTATATATGATAATATATTATATATCTTTATATATAATACATATATATAATATATAATATATAATACATTCTACTATGTATTATTATATAATATATATTATATTATTATATATTATTATATATTATATATTATATGTTATATAATTAGAATTATAATTATAATTATGTGTACATATATAATTTATATATATATAAATTATAGAGCATTTGCCAAACATGAAGAACCCTGGGTTTGGCTCTTCCTAATGTTGGGAGAAGAAAGGGCAATTCTCCTAGAGACTTAACATTCTAAATCTCTATTTGGAAAATTCAAGCTCAGTGGCTGAGAACCCAAGTGTCTGTCACAGCCTGACATAAATGGTGCACACCTGCAACCCTAGTGCTTGTAATGCTGAGGACAGAAGATGGCTGAATTACACAGTAAGTGCAAGGTCAACCTGGAATGCATGATGAAAAAAAGAATGAAAAGCAAGTGAAACAGAAGGTGTGAGTTCACAAAGAGACATTCCAAATTTTATTTAATTAAAAATAAATTTTATATTTAATAAAATTAAATTTTTTAATTTTATTTATTAAAAATAAAACTTGTGTCTTCTCAAAACAACTGCCACAAAGGTGAGGTTCAAAATACATGCAGGAAACAGCTAATTCAAACAACCTGACTCTGCAAAGATAGTTAAACCTACCATTACCACAACAAACTGAAACTAAGTCTAAAACATATAAGCTGGAACCTGGGCCTTGGGAGATATTATACAGCTGCTAAAAGCTAGGAAACTATCAGAGAGATAGGCACTTTCATTAACCAAATATCTTCTTTTTTAAGATTTATTTATTCGTGTATTTTATGTACATGAGTACTCTGTTTTCATGCACATCAGAGGGGGAACCAGATCCCATTACAGATGGTTGTGAGCCACCATATAGTTGCTGGGAATTGAACTCAGAACCTCTGGAAGAGCACTCAAGTGCTCTTAACCACTGAGCCATCTCTCCAGCCCCAACCAAATATCTTTTTGGTTTTTTTTTTTTTTTGGTTTTTTTTTTTTATTTTTTTGGTTTTTCGATACAGGGTTTCTCTGTGTAGTCTTGGCTGTCCTGGAACTCACTCTGTAGACCAGGCTGGCCTCGAACTCAGA